>PVIU01013522.1:0-55569 GCA_004026605.1 Ondatra zibethicus | reverse complement strand
TTAAAATGACACAGTTTTAAACAGGTAGCATATTTTGTTGCTGGATTTAAAAATTGCACAACTATAATCTTAGCACTAACACCACATTTATTTTTCACACAATTCAGCTTATGTAAAAACAGTCTTTGCTTTGAAATGAAACAAGCAAATGGTGTTGTCATGTTCTGTCCTTTTTCAGAAATTAGTTTGGCTTTTATTTTTTTTCAAAACAATACCCTTTCTTCTTTTAGGATTTTCCTAAAACCACAAAAACATCTAAACTTCAGTATACAAGAATGATGGAACAGAAATGTGTGGAAGAGATCAATGTAAAAAAAGGTTACAATGACTTGATTAAAAATACTTCTAACTTGTTTTTTTCTGAGAAATCGCCATACTGATATCCAAAGCAGCTCCCCCTGTTTGCTCCCCCCAGCAATGCACGAGTGTTCCCTTTACCCCACATCCTCTCCAGCATAAGTTTTCATCAGTGTTTTTGATCTTGGCCATTCTTACAGGTGTAAGATTGAACCTCAGAGTTGTTTTGATTTTCATTTCTCTGATGGCTAAGGATGTTGGGCATTTCCTTAAGTGAAACAACCTTCCTCAAGACCCAACAATGCCACCTTTGGGTATATACAGGGGCATGTACTCAATCATCTATGTACATAGCAGCATTGTTTGTCATAGCTTGAACTTGGAAACAACCTAATGCCCCTCAAGCAGAGAATCAATATGGAAAATGTGGTACATTTACCTAATGAAGTACTACACAGCAGGAAAAACATGACATCTTGAAACTTGCAGGCAAATGGATGGAGCTAGAAAACATCACACTAAATGAGGTAACCCAGACCCAGAAAGATATATATCACATGTACTCACTTAAAAGTGGCTTTTAGACATAAAGCAAAGAAAACAAGCCTACAATTCACAATCTTAAAGAACCTGGGCAACAATGAGGACCCTAAGAAAGACATACATGGATCTAATCCACAAGGGAACTAGAAAAAGACAAGATCTCCTGAGTACATTGGGAGCATGGGGACCTTGGGAGAGGGTTAAAGGAGAGGGAAGAGGAAGGGAGGGGAGCAAAGAAAAATGTATGGAACAATAAAATCAATAAAAAAGAAGAAATATTTCTAACTTGCCTCCTCTTTTGCCCTATCCCACAGAAGCAGCTTCTTTGAATACCAAAACTGTTGATAAATAACCTATTATAATTCATGTCTACAGATTCCATGTGTGAAATGAATTGTGTTCATCATTATTACAAACCAGTCAGTCCCTTCAAAGTTAAAGTACTACAGGACCCCGAAGCTTATATAGTTTAAAAAGAACATATCCATATGCCTTCAGAAATTATATGGTCATTATCACATAACAGGAATGGGATAGAGTTAAAATAGACATGATTTTAGTAATAATATAAAACATACATAATTGATGAGATTGAGCTGCTGAAAGCTTGATACTGCCATTTTAATACGTTTTAATAGTAAATTGACAACTTGTTAAGCTAGTCCTTACTCTGTTTCAATGTTGGAGTGTCAAGTGTGTAAATGTGCGTGTAGTTTCATACGTACGTGTATAGAGAGGACAGAGGTTGACGCTGAGTGTCCTCTCTGATGGCGTCCCACCTCCTGTTTTAACTCAGGCCTTTTCACAGATAATGAAAGTCAGTGATTGGCTAGAAAGTTTGGCCAATGAGATCCAAGGAGCCTCTGATTCCCCCTTCCCAGCACTGGAGGAGAAATTCTCTATAAAGCTTTTTATATAGGTGTTGGACATTAAAATCTAGGCACTCAGCCTTGCTCATCAAATACTTTACTTACTGAAACAATTGCGCAGCCCTTTGAATACTTCCTGCTTCCTGTACCCTGCTGAGTAGGGTGCTGAGTCATGCAGAACATTATACTTTTAGAAATGCTGCACTTTTCGGCCTCATTCAGTCAATAAAGATTATCTAGTACTTTGTATCTCCTTAAGTGGTATAGCATGTATAGTATTATTATGTTTTAATATCTAGAAGGTGACAAAGCTGTTAATACATTTAGCAAAGGAAGTATTGGGGGTGCACTAAGCATATAAACCTCATATATTTACTCAATTTCTGAAAATGTATGACACTTTATTAAAAAGCTAAATGAATGGAGAACTCAACTATATAAGATGGAGCTTAATAGCCAAATAGGAATAAGGGTACATATACTAAAGGTCATTATTTTCAGCTACGTTGTGATTTTAGCTCATATTTTATAGTAATACCGGTATACTTTATAAGATACTGTTTGTATTGTAGAGCGAATATACATTTTTGTTGAAAAACTGGATTAAAAGAACTATGCTATACAGATATTATATGCACATGGAGGGATTGGGCACAGTAGCTAATGAGTCAGATAAGAGAGGTTAAGGTTATTTGGTAATATATAATAAATGGAATGAACTCTCATTTTTATCATAACCTTTTTAATTTAAGCAATTTTATTGCCATTATTTATTTGGAGCATGCATGGATGTGTATGTTTGTGAGAATAAAACACAATTTATTATGAGTAACAAATTACTCAGTATCTATGTGAGGTTAGAGTAGAGTTTTCATGTGTCAGTTTCTCCTTCTATCCTGTGGGTCCAGGGGATTGAACTCAAGCCATCAGGCTTTGAAGCAAATACTTTAGCCACCAAGCTATCTAGTCTGCACTTGATATTTTCAATATACAAACTTTCATATGATTTATTCCTTTTTATATAATTATATGTAAACTGTGTTTATACATTACAATTTAAGTACAATCAATCAGCAAATTGTAATAAATGATATATCTCCTTTCCTTCAGAGCCAGTGTTAGGTTTTAGGTCCTTTCTCTAAGTGTATGACTGTTAGATGTATGAGAGATGATAGGTCTCCCAATGGATGTGAGTTGCATCAACAAACTTACAAGGCTATCAATGAGGCACAGCAAATTCTTCTTTCAGTATCTTACAATAAGAATAAAAATTACATAAAAAATAGGCAAAGGGGTTTGATTAAAACACTGAAAAACTTACAAAATATCTTAAGTATTGTGCAAAAATAATTCAAGTTCATTTCAAAACATATGGAAAGGAAGCTTTTGTAAAAGTGTTGAACTTGGAAAAAAATGAAAGGAATAAAACAACTTAAGTATTTGATCCAACTAGGATAAAGCAACAATAAAAATAAAAATTGTACAGTTGAAAGCAGTGTTTTATACATTTTCATGACTCAATGCAAATTATTGAAAAAAGGTTAACCCCTTAAGTAAATGCTTCTAGGAAAATTCTTAAATTAAATATAATCTGATGTTCTTCTTAAATTAAATGTTTATACAACACACAGTATAAAAATAAAGACCACCATGATGTTCATTGAGCCATGGAGGGCATGATGTAAATGATTTGTTAGGATCTCAACACTCAGCTATCTTTAAATTCTTTTCACCTTGAGCAAGCGTGGACTTCAGGATTTACTTCCATTCATTTTAAAGAGAAACATTTCTGATCTAGCCTGTGTGTATCATTTGAAAACTTTATGAGAGAGAAACAAAAGTATTTGTAGACTAAAACAGATTTTGAACTTCTTCTCCAAATGATGATACTATGCTAGAATAATCAACTTCTATGAAGAAGAAGATTAAGAACAACAGCAAGGAATCCTGGTGTGAAACAAATGTTCATGAAAGCACTGAGAAATGCCTACTAAAATTCACTCTTGATGTCAAAGACATAAAAGGGGGTAATGGTGGCCTTCAGCAAACAGAGAGCTCTCTTTTACTCATGAGACTGAGCAGCTATTACTCAGTTCTCTTTAATTATGTTATAAGTATGTTGACCATGTTTCCAGACCCGCAGGCAATTTAAATGATTCTAGACATCTGGTTTTGTTTGTGTTTTAAATTGTCAAATTAGTCTTTGTTAATGTTATTCTAGTGCTTACAATATTATGCCAGAAAGAGGATATAGTACTTCCCTTCATTAATAGCTTTTAAAACATTTATGGTTTTATTTAACTGTGCTCTGTGAATGTTTACATATCCAATATATAGTTTCTTTGGTATTGTTGGTACATGAGTAGTTTAATGCATCTGTTACTTTCTGCCATTTTTCTTTTGAGCTACAATCGTTTGTTCTACAATCCCGAAAAGCTGTAACAAATGAAAAAGTTGCAAAATTTCTTTACATAGTCTCATTGCATAGTGAATTTTAAATCTCCCTACAATTTATTTTATATTCAATTATATATTTATAATCAAGTATATATGAAAACACACATATATAATCTTGTATATGACATGCACATTATATATATTAATATATGAAATATGACATGTATAATATAAACATATAATATATATTACAAAGAGATCCCTGTTTCTGTATGTTAGCGCTGGGTGCTGAACTTCAAATATATAATAATTAAATACATTTGTTACCTAATAAGTTCTAAATTTCCAGATAATAGATAAATAAGGTATTCATTTTTAATTTTAGGTATTGTTTTAAATATCTAAGGTCATTTCATAAATTGATAGTTTTAAAATATTTATTTAACTAAGAGCTATTTCAGGAGGCACACACTGATCATCTCAGCACTCTGGAAGCTTAAGCAGTCCATTGAGTCTGACAACAAAGTGAGAGACACTTTTAGAAGAGGTCAAATGAGTTAAATTGATTTGAATTCCGTAGATGGTATTATGATTCTGATGTCAGATAGTCTACAAATATTTCTCTTAAAATGATTGTTGTTTAATGCCCATGTGTTAATTGTTAAAGTCGGTACAAAGGGAGGTATTGTTTAGACACACCCTAGACTTTGCATATGTTTATTAACTTGCATATTTTGTTACATTGATACAAATATGTCAAGTATTTTTGATTATCACCTGTGAGAAACAAATTTAGTTTATATGTTAAATACACATTATATATATATTATGTTGTAAACACAGTTTCTATAAACATGTATTCAAACTAAGTATCAATAATTACACTTGCTCTAGACAACATGAACATATAGCATAGTCTCTGCTGCTCAAAGGATCAATATATGCATATATATGCATATAGGTATATTGAGAAAGATCTACACTGAAATTTTATAACACAGTAATTATTTTTGAATTGGTAATAAGTTTTGGAATTTATTTACTATATAAAATATAGTATAAAGATATATACATATATGCATACATATATTACACACCAACACAATTTTTTGGTTCTACATTTAAAAATTCAGTGTACTCTAAATGAAATAAATTAAACGTGATTCACCCTTAACCTTAAGGCTTTGAAAAACAAGAATACGTCAGTAACAAAATTAGTAGGTTGAAAGAAATAATCAATATCAATATTCAAACAAAAGTAATTGAAATGCTAATAAAAATAATTGAATGCATCAATGAACACATAGTTGATTATTTAACAAGCACTTGCCAAACTAACCGAAATAAATAGAGAGAAGATTTCAAATTTAAATAGTCATATGGCAGTCTTCCATTTTATAAGATATATTACAAAATATATAAGATTATATATGATATAATATTTTACTTTTAAAATATATATTATATTTTATATATTAGAAGAAGTTGTTTGCCATATATGAAGTCCAGTGTAAGCTATGATGTAACTCTTTATAAGAACAGATAATGAACTTTGGTTTAAATGTCCAGGACAATGATTTTAGCCACGAATCGGAAATGTACAGCAGCTGGAGGTAACAATAGTAAGTAAATTAAATATTAAATCATCTCAGAAAGACAAATGTATTTTCACTCGTCTGAGTAACATATACTTTTTGTACATACATGAAGTCATATATGTATAGGGGACATGAAAGGAGAAGTGAAACACTCTATGGAAACTACAGTGACTAATGGGAGTGGCCTGAAAGGGGAATGTGGTAAGGGAATGGAGGGATATCATACAGTCCAACATACGGGGCATGCCACATAGAAGTCTTTTCCTCTGTTAAGCATTAATTCAGGATTTTTCTCTGTTGTAAGTACTCTGTAATCCTCCCAGCAATTGCTGTAGCTATGCTATAATGAAAATACTCCTGTGATATATCCTCACTAAGGACACAGAATGGCAAACATTTAGTCAAACGTTCTTTCACGCAACTTTCAACAGAACCAAAGGCGATATCTTAACTACTTTTTAGCTCTCTAATTCTTGGACTTACCATGAAATGGGGTGGGAAGAAATCTCAAAAGGAGTCATGACTTTTGAGTTGATGTTTTGAAATTCATGATACCATTTACTATATGGAAGAATCAGTGCAAATAAGGGGTCAGTGATGGATCCTGGGCAACATTTCTGGATGAGAGAAATTACAAATTAAACTTCATGCCTCTGATAGTGAGCATGATAATACAGTAGTTGTCATACGGATGTATGAGAGAAAAACAGCTTAACATATTAAAAGTAAATCACTGAGTTTAATGATTTTCAAATTTCAAATGTAAGGTTTTCAATATTTTGGCAACTGCTGTGGATCGTCCACCTGAGCTAGATGGCAAGACATTCCTGTTAAAGATGCCTGATGGCTGTATCACAGGATAGAGAGAAATCAAGCACTAACTGTCCTGGAAATGGCTTCCTTGCTGGCTAACCCTCATAGGGCTACACAGTGCTATGTATGATGTTAGAAAATACTGTAATTAGTAGTTTTACTCAGTTGTGGATGCTGTGTGAAATAATAGAGACAAACCAGGCAAAACGAGCCCCTACTGGTGTGATAGTGGCGAGGCTATTATTGTGGTGACCAGCCACTTTCTGATTGGGTTTCATGCTCACTGTGCCTTAAGCAATTCAAGTCTTGTAATAATCCCTGGTCAAAATTCTAAGGCTGGAGTGATTATAGGCCCTGATGGGGAAGCTACTGTACTGTTTTACTAAATGAACAGGATGCACTTGCACAATTGTCTTCTGAATAATTATTCCAGCTTCCCATAGTTTACGACTATTGCCATGTTTAGTCAGAGAAAAACTTGACTTTGCAATGGTCTACAGTGACCACAGATACTCAGAATTTGTCAAGTATTAAGAATATGTGACTACTGAATATGGAACCATAGATGGAGTATTGATATCAGCCTTCCAAGGGTCAAGGGACAGCAAGAAACACTGAAAAAAAAGAGGAGTAGGAAGCAATGTAAAATACTGACTTATAAGCTTGGTTTGGCTCCTGCTGTCTTGAACTCAAAACCGTTTTGATCCACACAAGACTTGGCATTCAACACCCTGCCATAGAAAGGTGGTGAAGATCTCATGAGGTTGTAGTTCATCCTGTGGATTTATAAGAAAGTTATGTGTTAATGGAGGAAGGAGAAGGCCTTCCTCACTGGTGAATGTACTGGTAAGGTGACCATGCTCCTACCAACAACTTTAATGAAACATGTTGTATATCAAATGCACACAAAGTCATAGTTTGAGTGGGTGATAGGTGGTATAAGAAGATGATTCACAAGATTTTCTGGGGCAGGAGAGAGTTACAAGGGTGACTGTGATGGAATTATTCATATACCTGAAAATGTCATTAGGAAACCTAATATTGTGTAAAACTGATATTTGTGTTTTTTAGAATATTAAAAATTAAAAAAAATAAAAGATGAAGAGGCAAGGTTCTACAGCTAATTGTATTTGCTACTTTCTAAAGTCAGCCAATCAGAAATGACTTACTCTCTGACACGTCCCTGCCAACCAATTCATATCAGTATCAACAACCAAGCTCTTCTTAAAATTGTGTGAATCCCTTATGTTTTTACAAAATCCACACATCACAGGGTTAACTCTTATCCCAGATATCTGTAAGGTTAGTAACACCTTCTCTAGGGCTGTACCTTGCTGGCATCTATTTCAGCTTAATAGAAACAGATGCGGCTCCTTTTTTTATTCCAGCTGTTGAGTGGCAGTTTAATCACAATTGATGGACCTTCGTCATTGGGAAAGGCCATGTTGGAGACTGAACAACTGCGTCAAAATCTCCTATTCCCTGAAGCTCATATAAAGGCAGATAAATAGTGTGTTTGGAACCACCTCCCTCTGTGTGGCACAGGCACCTGTCAAGACGCGAATGACAGCAAAGCAGGATAAAGAACTAGTCTTCCTGTCAGCTTCCAGTTAGAAAATGGAAAAATTTGAAGTGAGCGTCTTTAGTCTGTTTCCTCTGAATCTGAAACTCGGAAAAAACACTAAACATAGTCTGGGCCATGATAATTTTTAAAAGGCACAAAAAGGTGAAGAACACGGCATGAAAAATTCTCAGTGGAGTTAGAAACCACATTGGTCCTATAGTAGTGGCTAGAGATTATAAACCCAATAGCAAATACAAGAAAGCTGACTTATAAAGTTAGGGTTTCAATTCATGGTTTCAATTTCTCTTATTCTATGAAAGCAGTGCCTCACTTACAGCCACAGAAGGCCTTCTGGCTTCAATATATGCAACTATAAGGAACAATGGTCTAGATGGATGCCTTCCAAGGTTGAAGACTTGGAAGCTAGCATGACACTATTGCAGAAGAAGGAATATCTGAAGGTAGGTAGGAATATGGAAAGTACTTATCACTGAAATCATTTCCCTGACAGATTATAGAGTGCACTCTGCCTCTCATCCTCCTGAACCCCGATGTGTTTTCATGCTGTCCATCAGTCACACCCTACTTTTGCCAGCTGATACACGGAGTGCAGGTGTAAAACAAACGGAGCCCATGATTGATAATAAATGTCAGACCATAACTTCCAAGGCCCATGAGACCAATCTATTCTCTTTATATCTGTGATTAGAGATTCACTAATACAGCAGGAACACAATTCAGCACATGACATTCTCCACAGTCCCCTTCTTGAATCCTGTTCTCATATGGGAAATTCATTCACCCAAATAAACCAACAAAGCTTCATTCGATACTCTAATAGTTCTAAAGTCAAAAATTCTGTATGTATCTTATAAAGGTAAAATTCAAGGTCCATTTCATCTGTGTTCTCTCTGTGAGGCATGCTGTCTTTCAAAAGATACTTTGACTTGGCAAACATAAAATACACAGTTCTAATCCTCAAAAGAAATCCCAGAGAAAAAAGGAAGAAATAGGAAATATGATTCTGAAGCAAGCTGAAGACCCTAGATAGACAAATGTTATTAATCTTAAGACTTAATATATTCCTCACTGGGTTGATTCTCTTCCATCTTCTGCTTGCTAGACTTTATTCAACTTGACACAAGCTAGTGTTCTCTGAGAATAAGGAACTACGACTGAACAATAGAAATGGCTCCCTAAGGTTGGCTGGTAAGCTAATCGGTAGAACATTATCTTAATTAGTTAATGATGTGGGCCCAGTACATTATGAATAGACTGGGTAGGTGATCCTGTGGTATTAGAAAAGTAGGGTGAACAAGCCAGTAAGCAACACTCCTCCATGGCTTCTATATCCGTTCCTGCCTCTGGGTTTATGTCCTCGCTTTCCTGGATGATGGACTAAAACTATAAAATGAAATACACTCTTTCTTCTCGTGTTGTTTTTGCTCTTTGTATTGTATCACTACAATAGAAGCCCTAGCTAAGATACTCTAACTCCATTAAGTTGGAAGCATCATAGTCATACAACTTTGTATTGGCTCAGTTGGGTGGCTCCCTCTCCCCCCGCCACACACATATCAGCCAGCTTAAACTCAGGAAGAAATCCAACCCTATGAAGCTGAGGAAGATAACAGCTTGGTTCCTATGCTGAAAATCAGCATTCTATTATTTCTGAATCAGTTGCCTTCACTTAAAGGAAGAACAGGGTTTACATGCAAATTCATCTAAGATCTCACCCTAAAATCTTCCCCAGGTCTATTGAACTCCTTCCTTAGGCTTCTTTTCTTACAGCCTTTATTTCAAAAGAACAGTGAACTCCTAGACAGCATAATCCAATCTCCATTCGCCCCTCTATGAAGATGGCTATATACAAAAACGAGTTATATACAATACCTTAAAGAAAATGGTTACCCAGGCAAATACATATTTTTGTAGTGGTTTTGATATTTTATTTTTATCTGGATAGGTTGATTATTTTCCAAACCAAGGAATTTTTTCCTTTTTGTATAATGATTAATTCAAATTATCTATTTCTTTTCAAGTTTTACAGCCAAGTCTTAAGGAGAAGCAAAGCCATTATTCCAACACTTTGCTTCTCAGTAATTTTCACAGGTAAATATCTAATTTCAACACTCCTAATTCTACCTTGCACAGAACACTAAAATACAATTAATACAATTTAGTCAAATTCTTTATAACAATATTAGCCTACTTCCAATTTTCCAAAATTTCTTCCTCTTTTTTATTTTGGTCTAGAATCTTACTGGAAAGTTATGATACATAATGCTACCGAGACTCTGATCATTATCATTCACCTGCTCTTCGATATGGCAAAAGGCTTTCTTCTATATTTCTTGAATTCTGTTCAAACTACCTATATCTATCTTTCTCACAGGATTCCCTTCATAGAACCTAGATTTTTATTATCTGTCTATTCCATATTTTTACTCATTTTTATAGCATCATGTACATCAAAGCACCTTAAATTTTAGCAATCAGTTTACACTACTATAGAAAAATATATAGCCATTTGGCTTAAGGAGAAAATTTTTATTTCTTCGTAGTTCTAAAGACTAGCTTTGAGAATCATGCTTCTGTTCAACTGGGTGTCTGGTGAGGGTTGTATCTGCGCTATCTGCGTAAGACTTGCACGTTGATTTTGAGCGTGTGTGCAGAAGGAGTGGTGCAACACAAGTTCCATAGTAATTTTTCCTATAATGTCAGGGCCAGTCTCTACGAACTGCATCGAAACTCAACTACTTCGCAGAGCCATCTATAAATATGAAGCTTCTGATAGTGTTTTAACAAAGTAAACTTGAAGAATGCAAACATCTGTCTATAAAAATCTTAGTACTTTCTACTTCTTCTTTGCTGTGACTATTTCAGCTATTAAATATTACTGAACAAATGTCATTCTGAATGCCTGCTTTCATTTCTTTTGAATTGATATAGCTAGACAAAAATTGTTAAGAAGGAACAAATTCATATTCATTTATGAAACAAAAGATTCCTTGTACTTATTCTATGCCAAGGCATTTTTTTTCCCAAGCTGCAGGAGAAACAAATAAATATACTTCTGGTCTCCTGGTCTCACAAGGTAAAGTATAGGAACTAAAAATAGAAACACTTCCATCTGATATGAGGTAGAAAAAAGAAAGATCTCCCTATATGTTATCCACTATATAAGTGCTTCCTACTGTTTGTGTCTGCAAGGTACTCAAGTGCGGAAAAAAATAAAGAAGTGCAATGAACCCAATTTTTATAATTCTCATTCACACATTCAAAGTCCTACTTTTCAGTCTGAAGTGTCCCTTAAATACTCCCTGTACAGTCCTCAGCAACATTGCTGGCCCAGATTTTTAAAGGTTTGTTTTGTTGTTTGATTTGAGGGTTTAATTATTTCTTGCATATATGTATATATGTGTATGAAAACACATTGCTCTATTTTTGAAAGTAAATTTCTCTCTTGACTTTCCTCCTCCCAACCCTGTTTTTTTTCTCTCTCAAATTAGTAGCCTCTATTTCTTCATTTGTGTGTGTGTGTGTGATTAATAAAGTATATGGAAGTCTGTTAAATGTATGTATAAATAGGGCCTGATCAATCTGTATAATATTGCTTATCTATAAGACTTCTGGGATTATTACTTGTTATTTGATAGCCATTTTGAGTGCTCTTCACTAGGAAAGACTATCTCCCCCTGTGCTGGTTCAATAATCTGTATTAGTCACAGTTCTCTAGAAACACAGAAGTGATAGAATAGATAGATGATGATAATGATAGATAGATGAAGGATAGATAGATAGATAGATAGATAGATAGATAGATAGATAGATAGATAGATAGACAGACAGATATTGGATATTGAGAGTGGTTTGTAGGCTGTGGTACAGATAGTCCAACAAAGACTTTCTTCCAACAGACAGTCCAAGAACCAGTGGAAGAGGAGTTGTTTAGTCCATGAGCCTGACTGTCTCAACATGTCTTCAGTATACATCAGAATCCCTAAAAAGGTTCCAATACCAATGAATTGATAGTGATGGCAAACAGGCCAAGAGCTGTCTCTCAAAGGGAAAATAATTGTCTGCAGAGGATGACAAAGCCTTGTTCCAAAACGTCAAGTGTCTCTGTGATTCACCTAAAAGGGCCTACCACAGGCTCCAAATAGCATTGCTGTCTCCCAGTGACACCTCAAGTATCAGATCTGGTGGATCATATGTTCCAAGTGGTAGAGCAGGCTACATGACAGCCTGAACTTGTTGAAGATTGTTTTCCTGTTCCAGGCCCTACTCAAAGCTAACAGCTTTCTTTTTCAGTTTGGCATAGGGACTGTATTAACACAATCAACTATGTGCTATGTCTAGAATACAATAGGCCCACTAAACACTGTGTTTTGTTCTTTTTGGTGGGATAAGCTAGGTGTGGAAATTATGACAGCTAAGAATATCTGCCTTGGATAGTGTTTCTTTCTGTGACTGAATACCATGAACAAAAAATCTTGGGGATGAAAGGGGTTATTTGGCTTGTACCTCCACAGCACTGTTCACCAGCAAAGGAGGCCAGGACAGGAACACGAACGGGACAGGATCCTGGAGGCAGGAGTTAATGCAGAGGCCATTTAGGGATGCTTCTAACGGGCTTGCTTCCCATGACATTCTCAGACTGCTTTCTTACAGAACCCAAAAGCATCTGCCAAGGTATGGCATCACCCATGCTGGGCTGGGCCCTCCCCCATATATCACTCATTAAGAACATGTCTTACAGATGGATCTGATGGAGACATTTTCTCAATTGTGGTTCCCTCATTTCTAGCTTGGGTCATGGTGATAGAAGACTAACCAGAACAATAGAGTTTTCTTATTTTCATACACCCAAACATGGTATTTTGATTGGAATGGCACCTCATGAAATAGCCAATAAATGCCTATAAATGTTCACCACTTTCAGAGAAGTACAAATCAAAAGTACCTTGATATTTCATTTTACCCCAACTGAAAGGCTGAAGCAAAGCAAATATTACTGAGGGCATTGGTAGGTATGTGAATTACGTAAGCCATTGCAGAAGCCTCTGTATGGAACTTTCTAAGACAACTAAGTTCTTAAAATAGTATTTAGTAATACAGATATCCATCCTCTAGGCTTATACCTCAAGGTCAAAAGTTGTAAATGCATAGTAGTTTTTATTATAAAAACCAGCCTATTCCCACCCAATCAAGGCCAGACTCCTTAGAGCAGATTTATCAAGAAGCAAAGGGTTAAGCATACGGTCCTTATCCATGCAGCTCTTTTCCTGAGACTCTGTGCTTATTTTTGTGTCTATAATTTTCTGTTCTTTTGTTGAGAAAAGAAAAAAGTGATTTTACTTCAGTCCTGGTGGACTCACTCACACTTGTCATTCTGATTTTCAGACAATGTCTCCTTTCTTATTTCTCCAGAGTGCTAATGGCTCTGTCTCCACCACTCATAATTATGTCACTGTTAACTTAATAGCCAAATATCTTTCTTTCTTTTATGATCTAGGCAAAGGTTTCCGTCACATTCCTGGTTCCAAATTTATTGTAGTATTTGTACAATCATTTCCCATTCTCCTTCCTTGAAATCAGAAGAGACCCATCCATCTACACTTGATTTCCTCAAGTTTTCCAGTTTTCCCTCGATTGTCAAGTTTATTCCCTGTGCTGAATTGTTCCTTCAGAGTCAACCTTTTATTTAGTTATTCAACCTATCCATCATTGAGTTCTATAGAATACGATAGAATCATGACATGACGGAAACAAATCTAATGCCGTCAGACTACTGACGGCTATCCTTTCCATACAGTGTTTCCCATCTAAACATTTGACAAATAGACAAAGTAGTTTTCTGTGTTTATTTTTTTTGCCTTCGCAGTCATTATCTGAAGCTTACTCCCAAGATCATTAGTATGCTATTTTTCTTCTTACTCCCTTTTTAAAAAATAACTTTTGCCCTATTTATTTTTGCCATAATTCTACTGAAAACAACATAAATTTGTATGCTACCTTGTTCATTTTGTTGTTGTTTGCTTGTTTTTGTTGTTGCTGTCTTTCTGTTTTTTGGTTTTTTTCCCACGAGGTACTCTTATGGCTTTCACAGAATTGGAGTTCATTTCCTGGAACTCTTTGGTTCCCTACCTCATTGCTTTTTTTTTTTTCTGTAAAGTTCTAGTACTATATTCATTGTCTGCAAATTGTTTATTTTAGTGATAGTAAAAACCAGCCGTATGCCCATGCAAACACTGTATGTCAGATAACCCACTTTATGAGAAGCAACTGCAGTGACAGTAATGTCTGTTACATTTTCATCTAGTAGGTATACAGATAACTTGATAAATACAATATGTTATCAATTTTTTACAGAAGTTCACAACACTCAAGGATTGTACAAAAGTCTGATATGGGAAGGGAGATTTGTGGGGGTGATTTATATTGGGGCTGATACTTGATATAATAGCAGGAATTTGGTTATCTTACTAATCTATTCAAATAATTGAAATCATAACATAAGCAGAAATAAATTTTGAGCATAAATGAACCTTTCAAGATTTGGATATTTGAAAGTTACAGATTTATTTGGAATTACCCCGTAATGTATTTTTATTTATTTTTTCAAGATAGTCTGTTCTGGTGGAATGTATCAGGCATGGTGTTTATTTCCTATCTTTATTTTGCCAAAAAAATGTGTCTTTCAGTCAACTTAGGCTAGCCCCATACTTGCCTTGAAATGTGAATTTGCAGAAGAATCTTTACATATGGGAGAAAAATGTAACTCTCATTCATTGTAGCATATCTACTCACATAAAACTCTTGAATTGATATTGTTTCCTCTACTCCAGAGAAAATTTTATATATTATAGGTTTTTTATCTGTCCTTCCTGCCAGTTCTATAAACTATTCCTTATAATTTTTGGAATTTCCCCTCCTAGCCCAGGTCAATTCAGACAGTTCATATTGAAATATCTCTAGTCATATATTAATATATACATATCACACATATGAAAAGGAAGATAGGTCTGAAACAAAAAAGCAGAAATCACAGAACTGACAGAGATGATAAAATTGAAGTATAATAAGAGACATTAGATACAAATTTTCAGTGCTCTTTAAGAATTATCACTGAAGAGCAATTACTATAAAGTGTATAAATTGAAGATATACATAATAAAATTCATATTTTAAAAACATATTCTGGTCTCAGAAAAATACAATATAAAAATGAAGACTTATAATGCTATCTATGTCAGAGTTAAAGGAGAGATCCTTGAGGAGAAAGCTGATATATTTCACAAGAATTTCGATGGCCAAGCTGGCAGAACAGCTGCTAATACAAGCAGAGGAGAGAAGTCTCTTTGGAATGACTGACCCGTGGGTTCCTTGAAGCTCTTAAATGCCAACGATGACATTTAGAGAAGAGTTGCATAAGTAAGTGCTTGAAATTGATGCTTGAAAATGCTATTCAATAGTGAATAAAGGGAAATGGTTGATAATTTATTTCAGATTGAAAACTTGGGAGTTAGACACTGAGTTTATTGAAAACATATTGCATTCAAGGCATTCATTAAACAATATCAAATAGACACTGCATATTTGTGTCTGAGACACGGAAAATAATTTTGCAAGTAATAATTACTCGCAAACTTTATTTCAAATCCATTTTTAGCAATACTTGGTGACACGGTTTATTAGCATGATTATTTAAAAAGAAAGAGGGCCTAGATTTCATTTCCTGAAGTGTAGGGAATAAAACAACCATTGCTGCCACATACATAGATACACATACAGACACAAGCTCACACACACACACACACACACACACACACACACATAAATACAAAGAGGGAGATAGACAGAAAACAGAGGTAGAGAGAGATTACACATCCAAATAGAAACACCCACACACCCACATAGAAACATACACATGAAAGGAAAAGGAGAAAACATAAGAAAGGAAAGGAAGAAACCAAACATATGCAAATGGACAGCTTTTTAATAGAGTTAATTTCATATTATATTGAGGCACTAAGGTACTCACACTCCCTGTTTAGAAAAACAAACTGTGTGTATGACTACTGAGGAATAAGTCCTGTTCATCTTCCTTCATTACTCCTTTAACAAAGTTATTCACTGTCAATCTAATTGTCAAGACAAGTAGCTATACATCATACTTATTTGTTTTCCTATATACTTCCAATTTCAAAAGCAATCAACAAGATCTTTTTTATACATTGAAGATTATTCTTCAGATTGATTTTCTTATGTCCTTTTGTATTTCCATAACCCTTTGCATTTATTATGCTACTATAATATTAGACTTTGCATTTCATCTAGAAGTTGAATGTATAACGAAGAGTGATATGTGTGCTTCGTGCTCCTTTAATGTCTGTCATTATTCTTAGTAGTTTTACTATTGTTATTAGGTTGCTATATTTAAATTTAATGAAGCATTTATTCTCAATCAAGGAGACCATTGAGATAATACAATTCTATAAGTCTGTGCTATGAAGTCAGAGTAATAAACTTTATTTGGCGTGAGATGAGAAATGATTGATTATCTTGTCTATCTATTAATATTCTTTGATTCATCTTGGATGCAGTTTACAAGTGAAGCAAATAATAAAAGATATTCCATACTACCCCCTGGTCTTTTCTATCAACTTTAGTGAATAAAAATGAAACAACAAATTCCCTGAACAAGTTCAACCTGAGACAAATTTTTTACAATAGTGTTGGTTCTGGAAACATATGGTCAAGTATGTTTTATCAAAGCATATTTTTTAAAATATGTAAAAATTGTTTAAAACATAAGAACATTTATATATGTGTATATATATATTTATATGACCTAAAATTAGAATATTTGTGTTGTTAAAAAAGCCCAAATATAGGAGCTGTGGAGATATCTCAAAGAGAGTTTGCTACATGAGTGTGGAGACCGAAGCTTCCATCCCTGGAACTCATGTAGATTTCTGTGTATGGAACACAATACTGTGTTACGTGTAGATGGAAGAAATCCTGCCGGCAGAATTCCTTTTTGAATAATAAATTCTGTGTCCTAGGAATAAGGCAGAAAATACTAGGTCAGGACACCTGGCATCCTCCTCATTGTCCCACCCCTAGCACGTGTTCATGCATCACATGCATAAACAAATCCAAACCCACATACACTGCATTATACCTACTTATAGAGCCCATATTAAGATGTATGGAAATATTTAAAGTTAAGTTCTCCATATGAAAGAGAACATGTGAACTTTCTCTTTCTGAAGCTGGGTCACCTCACTCAATAATACATTTCAGTTCTATCCACTTTTCTGTAAATTCCTTAATTTAATTTTTTGAACCCCCTCAGGAAAGTCCATTGCCACAATTTTTTAAATTATCCCATTGTTCTGTTGATGGATATCCAGACTGGTTCTATTTTCTTGCAGCTGTGAATAGTATAGCAATAAATAAGTACATGTAAATATCTTTGTGGTGGAATAAGGGTCCCTGGTATGTAAGTTAGTGGTGGTGCAGCTAGATCATATGACACTTCTCTTTCTAATGTTTTGAGAACTGACTTTAGCCGACATTATTCCAAATTGTGAAAAACTATAATGGTTCTTTCAAAATTTCGAACGAGACAAAAATGTGGCTATGTCCACTTATGTAATACTGTATCCTATATCTTTTCTTATTAGAAAAATTTACTTTTCATTTTACATACCAACCCCAATTCTCCCTCTCCTCCCACCCCTCTCAACATTCCCTCTACCCACCCACATCTACTCCCCAGAGGAAACAAGGCCTTCCTTGGGGCGTTCACAAAGTCTGGCAGATCAACTGGAGGTATGACCAAGTTCTCCCATTCCATACCAAGGTTTAGCAAGGTATCCCACCATAAGGAGAAAGTCAGTTCACACACCTGGGATATGTCCTTGTGCCACTGCCAGCTCCCCGTGCAACAGGTCAATCCTCATAACTGTCACCCACATTCAGTGGATCTAGTTCAGGCCCATGCAGTTTCCACAGCTGTCAGTCTATTGTCCGTGAGCTAGTAATAGCTCAAGTCAGCTTTCTCTGCGGTTTTCTCCAGCATGCTCTTGACCCCCGTTGTTTACATGATCTGTCCTCCCTCTCCTCAACTGGAACCAGGAGCTCAGCCCAGTGCTTGGCTGTGGGTCACTGCATCTTTTCCCCTCAGTTACCGGATGTAAGTTCTGTGACAGCAATTTGGGTAGTCACTAATCTGATTTAAGAGGAAGTTCCTTTCAGACACCCTCTCCACTATTGCTAGGAGTCTTATCTGGGGTCATCCTTGTGAATTCCTAAGAATCCCTCTAACACCAGGTTTCTTCCTAACCCCACAATTGCTTCCTCTATCAATTTCAGAAACGACAGGAGGAAAATAGAGAAGTGGTAAAAATAGTAAAGAAAACAATGGAATTATATATTTTTTGTAGGTGACATAATTCTAGTCAAAAGATACCATAAACTCTATCATAAAATGATTAGACTTAATAAATAGTATCTATAAAATTGCAAGATAAATCAGTGTACACAAATCAGTTGCTTTCATATGCCTCACTAGTGAGATTGCTTAGAAATATATTATTAGCACAAAAATTTATGCAGATATGTACTCTGAAGACATAACTACTTACTTGCTGAAAGAGCTATAGAAGTCTCTAATGCTTCTATCTACCTCCTCCATCCCATTTCTTGATAAATAAATTATGCTAATAAAAACACTTACGGATGTGACCCCTAATCTAGAGCTATGTTAAACAAATGCTCATCATAAGCACAAACCAAATGGGACTTCCTGCCATGTTATGAAGAAAGTTTTATTGGAAACTAACACGCCTATTTTGCTATGTTTTGTTTATGGGTAGTTCTACATTGAAGCACCTAAACTGAACAGTTGACACAGATAATATAAGGTCCATAAACAGTAAAATAGTCATTATCCTTTAACTCAAAGTGATATATACTTCAGAAGAATTGTTTGGACCCTTCAAATGGTTTAATTTTTATTTGTTCTGAATTTGACAAATTTGTGTGAGAGACAATTTTGAAATGAACAGATAATCATGCTGGGAGAAGGCTAGAAGCTTTTAGGTAGCTTTTGAGCAACAATTCTCTACCCATATGAATAGAAAATTAGAGTAAAACCTAAAAGTAATAGTATAGTGTCAGAAACTAAAAGAGTACACCTTTAATCCTTTTAAATTCAAATTATTTTAAATAAGAAAAGATGTAATTACAATTAACCCGTGACAACCAGTGATAATAATTTTACAATAATTCAAAATTAAGTGTTAATTTCAGTGAAATATTTGTCAAAATGTAATTTAGGTAAATGGCAAGTATATCACTGATGCATGTTAATTAACTCATTTTAACAAACACAATTAAAGAATAAAAAGGAGATGATATTTAGCTATTAAGGATATTATTAGAGTATCTGTAGCCAGGAAAATATTATACTCATAGTTTCTATTCATTGCTTTAAATTTCAAACAGTAAAAATTCCAAGTGGCCTTAGAAAAATGATGCAGTTAGGCACTTTTTTATTTATACAATAACCTTTTGATAGCCAGTACATTATTTAAATGCCAGACTATGAAGTTGCACCAGAACAGGAGACTCAGTCTGGTGCCTGATACATCTGTAGTAAGCTTTGCACTGTCCAGGTAGAATATAAGTTTTGAAGCATAAGCAACAAACATTTATTAATTGGAGGTTATGCGTGCTGCGAAACTCAATAATAATAGCAGCAATTACACCACAATGATTTTAGTAATCGTTTGTTTTCCAGTTTTCCACACACTATACACTGCCGTGTCAGTTTCGTCTCTGCTGTACTCTTTGCACTCTCTGTTTAATCTCCATCAGAACCTACTTCATGACTTACTGTTTGCTGTCTGTAATTTCGATTTTTTTATTCACATACACAGTAATATATTAGTCCCGGTCAAGGCGTTCTCTTTTCATTTCACTTATAAAAATTTTCTTTACAGCTCTCAAGACACAAATGTGCAATTACACTATTATGTGTGTTTATGTTGTTGTTGAAAGCAGTCTCATGCAGAATGAGCAGCATTCCCTTCATCGCATCAATACTCTACTGTACCAGCAGTGCAATACTGGTCACATGAGGAAGAAGAGATAGAAAGATTGTAAGAGCCAGAGTGAATGGATGCCTCCAAGAAAATAGTGTCTTCTAAGACACAAGAGGGCTAATGCACAGAAAATTCACAGTGTAGCAGCACCCTTAGGGACTGCACAATTTTCAGCCAGGTGAGATATCAACACTGAGAGGGTGAAGTGGACATTGGGTCTCATTCATCATCAAGAAGATACATGAAAAGGATACATCTCTTGGCAAAGAATCATCAGTGTTCTTCAATGGAATCTCATTAGGTTTATCAAACACAGTTCAGGGCAGGCCCACGACTGGTTGGGCAACACCAAACAAACTCAATAGTTGTATTTTGGACATTATGTTTTGTTTTTGCTCTGTTTTAGCTTTTTTTTTTTCTTAATGGACTTTTGACTATTTAGATTTATTTTTGTGGATTATTTTGTTTCTTGCTTTTTAAAAAACTTTTCTTTTGGTTTTACTTTAAGAAAGAAAGAGAGAGAGAGGGAGAGGAGAGGTGGGACACGTATGGATCCAGTAGTGATCTTAGAATGGGAAAACATGATCAAAATATATTGTATGAAAATTTAATAAAACAGTAAATCATTTTGAACATATAATTATATAAATCAAATAAAAAGAAATATTTCACTCTGTCTCTCTTTCCAACTCCTTTGTCAAATGGATCTGGAGAAAAAAAGCTTGTTGTAATTAGTACCACATCCCTGGAAGTGATATACATCTTATTGTATTAGTTACGAGTCATTTAATGAAGTTTCTGGGGATATAAGAATCCATTAGCATACAATTACAAGTGGGCCTTATAGTGGCCTTTGTATTGTTGCAATTTATGATATTGAGTTTTTAACTTTGAAACAGTGAAGGTTGTTATATATTGGAAGAAATAATGTGTTTATTGTATTGATTCTGAACAAACAAAATGTCCTCATTCTCTATTCTCTTTAAATACTTCAATATCTTTTTTTCAAAACTAATGGTGCAAACTCTAAACTAGTTTTATGGCCAAGACTTTTAAGGTATCAGTTGATAATCTTTAATATTATTTAGCATATTACATTTTGTTATGTGCACTTGTGACATGCACTTACTTTCAAAATAACTTTTATCCAACAACAAAAAAAATGTACTTGGTGCTACAGAGACAAGCGACAAGCCACGTTCTTGCCTCTGTGATTATTGATAGAAACGTTTCTGTTTTCCTTTTTCTAGAAACTTTAAAACAAAAGTTCAGTCTCTGCTCCACATGGCATTGATCAGTTACCTGCCACCAAAGTGGCAATTAAATAGATGAGTGACGGTATAAGCAGAGAGAGGATATTTCTTCAACCTGGAAAAATACAAGTCCATCTTTAGGATGCTAACAGGAGATTTACGTGTAAGAAAAACAAAAATAACATCCAGAGGGAAGTGAGATAACCAAGTGGGTTAATGCACCTGCTGCCAAGCCCTAAGACTTGAGTATCAATCCCTAAACCCCACAAGATTGAAGGAGAGAACTGAATCCTGCCAGTTTTTCTGACTTTTACAGGTACACACACACACACGTGCATACACATGTGCACATATGCATAATAGATAGATAGATAATTTGTTTCATATTCTTAAAATGATAATATAGATGCATAAACGAGCAATCATGGTGTGATCCTGCCCCTCATTGGCTCACTCTTGTGTCACCTTTATTTTGTATAGTATTTGTTAATCGCACTTGTTAGACAGCATGTTAATCTGTTATTCTCTGATATTGTTGAGGGAACCAATTTTTGTTCTTATAAGATAACTATTTCTGATCCAGGGTAAAGTTTTGCCCTTGGGGTAATGGCCTTCTATTGGATGAACATTATTTCCAATGGTACTTCTCTTCTAGATTTCAAGGGTGACTCAAGAAGATTAAGAACCATAACTTACCTTTCTATCTATAGGCAATGTAATGGACAAAAAAAAAAACAATTCAGAAATGGCCGATTTTCATCCGAATTTTAATCACACTGGAGCCCAAGTGAGGATTCATTATTCTTTAGTAAGGGAGGATTCTAATAGCCCATTTAATATCTGTCAATCAAGTATATAATCATGAATTTTACAAACTGGTAATATCAGCTCATTTATTTCATGCATTGTTGCTACTCATGTTTTTGTAATGCCTGTATTTAATTTTTTTTACCAATATTAGTGTAAATGCTTTCCAATCTAATATGAACTCACAAATAACAGAATTATATGCATCAATGCATGATTTAATAATCACTCCAGAGTTTAGATGCTGGTAGAAGATATTGTGGTTTTCATAACTGTTCCAGAGGTAATTTAATTGAAATTTTTTTTGTGTTGGAAAACTTAAGAAAATATATTGAAACTATGGTATGTTAGGTAATTAACACATATTGCTTGATATACACTTATTTATTTCTTAAAATGTTTGCCTGAATAACTTAGGAAGAGGGAATTAAAATTTTCTATAGTTTTATCAGTCATTATGAGCACACCTTTCAGGTCACTGACATGGTCCCAAAGTGTTTTATGTTATAATGGTTCCTTTTTCCTATGATTTTTTTCCAAGATATTCTGTGAGTACCTAATTCTATGTGTAGTACCAGAACTCTAAATATATATATACTTTCATATGGAAGTCTGCTTATAGTAAATTAAAAATGCACATTAGTCACCGTACAAGATCTAATGACAGCAATAAAGAGAAAATATTATAATCTAGTACAAATTATTTGCTGGCATTGCTATGTCTATACTTCCGAGGCACTGCTCCATAAGGTAAGGATTATTTGAACAGAAACACCAGGCTACTATGGCAGCTGATTTGATAACTAAGATTGTTATCGCAGAGAGGATACCAACTGCCTAAGACAAAGCCATGACGTTAAGCAACTTCACCTTGCTATTTAGCAAAACTGACTTATAAAAGAGTTTTTAATCTGTGATTTCTGTGAACTTTCCATTAGTTTTTTTTTTTTTCATACAGTGTAGGATGAATGATCAAAATAGTGAAAGTTGAAAGGACTGGGAATTAAGTCTACAAGATGGAAACATTAAACATTTATAATTAGTTTTCTCATCTGAGGTTAAAGTGCCCATATCGCTAATATATTTTAGTAGAATACCAATATGAAAATCACAATTTTAGAATGATTAAGAGGCTATCAATTGTTATATTACCAGTCTCATATAGTTTTATTTTGAAGTGTCAGGTTTGTTATAGACCATTTAATTTACAGTACATTGTACAACATGAAAACTTTGATATTGTGGCCAGGAAAATGGCTCAGTATTTTAAGGTATTTTGACATGAATCTTGATGACCTGAGTTTAATTTTTAGAAGGCAAGAATTCAAACATGTAATCTTCTGACCTTCATTCACATGTTGTACTGTGGCAAATATACACACTGACACACAAACATACAAAACAGACATACAAAACACATAAATACATTTGTACACATATACAAAAATATCAAAAACACAGGCTCCAAATAATACATAAATATGCACATAATCACACTAAATAAATAGTATTTAAATTAAAATATAAAACCTTGTAGTCTAGCTCAGGTTAATAAATTTTTCACACATCTTTATTAAAAGCATTTTTCTCACAGGATAAATGTTATCACCTAAAAGAAAATAACAATAATTTTACCTTCAACCCAAACACTCTTCATAACGTATCACTTGTCAACTATGAATAGCTAGAAAATATGCAATAGAAGAAAAAAATACCCGAGGAAACAACAAAATCTCATATTTTCTTAAATATGTACTTTAGAACTTTGAAGAACCATTTTTAAATAAATACATGAGCCTTCTTGTTTACTTTTTGTGGCTTATATTGCCTTCCTAGGTGCTATTTTCTAGGCCATAAAAGGTTTTCACAATAGAATTTTTCATAGACAAACCATTCCTTTTTTCTTAGTTGTTTGATTCTGATCTTCCAGCCTCATGCCTTCGACATTCCTCACACAAACGACAATTAATTTTTTCACTCGGTTCCATTATTGGCTTGTGAACAATTTGGGTTGCAGTCAGATTCAACACAGATGGTAGCTAATACTGCATCCTGGTTTTGGCTTAAGTCTGTGCTGTTTACTCAGTGGCAACCACAAAGGAAAGAACAGCGGATAGATGACATTTTAGGACCCTAATAGCCAAGGTAGATGGACAGCATTATTGTGTTTACCAACCTGTTTCATACCTCAGTGTCTCTGAGTCCAAATAATTTCCTAAAGCAGTCTTAGAAAATGTAGCATACAATTTGAAACAGAGGCCATGTGTAAAGTTGAATTTTCTTCTTTAAATGTAATGTTTTTTAACCCTTTTATACTTATATGAGAAGTTTTAAGTAGAAATTAACTGCATGTAGTAATATATTAAATTTCTAACTCTTAATGACTTTTTTCACATGTTTGTAAAACAAAACTATTTTATTATCTCACGCAGGTTAAGAGATCATGTATAACATTAAGTTATAACAGTAATTTATCAGTCATTTGATGAATTATCACAGTTATGAGTCTTGAGTCTTGATAGATATCAGTTTAGGAATATAGCATAGGGGCACCCAGTTCTATAAACCATTCTGCCTGGTCTAACACCACTGATGGACCCTTCTATACTAGTACTAGGTGTCTTCAGTATAACAGTCTCACCAATAAGCAGGTCAACTGAGCAAAATCCAACCAGAGAAACACTGCTGTTAAACGATACTATCAGTCAAATGGTCCTGATAGACATGTACAAACACAATCCATCCAAGATTGAGTAATATTAGTTCTATTCTGATCAGTAGACTATTGAATTTTCTTCAAAATTTAGCCAAATTTTGGGACACACAGAATTATCAACAAATTTAGCATAAATTGAAAACTACTCATGTTCCGTATACAATGGAGTAAATTTAGATATCTTGAGATTAAACAAACATATTTCTGAAGGATCTTTCGTTACTGAAGAAATCACAAAAGGAAGGAAAATTTCTGCTATAATTGAATTAAAAAATGTAGCACACTGAACCTATGGCATAGAAAAAGTCACCCTTAGGAATAAGCTTATAGAGCAGAAAGCATACTAGAAAAGAACCAAGAGATCTAAAACTTATAATTAAACAAGAAACTTGAGTCAAATTCAACTAAATCTACTAGAAAAATGGACAAAATTATTTGGTAGGTGTTGAATTTGATTCTAAAGCATATTGAAAGGCAAACAAAACATATACAAAATATGAAAAACACAATGTTGAAGAAGACCCTTAGAGGCTCACTATAAACATAAATAATCCAAAAGCAGCAATCAAGACCTAGCATTGCAAAACAATGGACAAACATTCAATGGAGAAGAATAGAGAGTCAAAAAGAGACTTTTGATATAGGGTCCATTGGGCAGAGTGAATACAGAATTGCCTTAAACATTTGGTGCTGACCACAGGCAGTGGTGCTGACGTGAGTATACACACAGAGACAGCTTCTGTTAAATTTATTCAAATGGGATTACAAACAGAAATGTAAACACAAGATTATCTAACTAAGGTCTAACACAAGGAAACCTAGGCTTTGACTGCTAAAATAGGCACAGATGATGGGTTTGGTCATAATTATATACATTCCCAATGAATATAATGGGTGTGAGTCATATGAAAAGTCCATTGTGCAAATGCTTCATTAAGAAAATGAAAAGATGAGCCAAAGTTTGGGAAAGAACACTTACTTGCAAAAGATAAAGGAATATTAAAATAGCCAGAGAACTTCTTTAATTCAGTAAATTATCATGAGGAAATCATTTATAGCCAAACAGGTGACAAATCAGAATATAAAAATAATGCATAGTATTATTCTTATTTTCAACTTGCAATTACACTAAGGTAATACTGCCTTTTATGATAATGGACATAGTCAACATATTTACCAAAGCATATATTTGTGGGGATAAAGAGTAATAGTAATTTACAGTCATAACTGATGGGGATCACCAAAGCAAAGAAAATACTTCATTCATTTTATTAATTATTAATTATTAATTTACTTATTTTATCTACTAAAATAAGCATATTTATACATATTCTGACAATTGCATTTTTCATGCTTCTCAAATGAGTCTGAAACTTAGAACCATACAATGAAATAGTCTTCATTTATAAGAATTAACATTGCATGTTAGCCACCAGAAGACATGGATTAATCTTAAAAGCTAACTGAAAGAACTTGATATGCAAATGTATATTACATGATTCTAACTCCATGGCTTTGTTGAAAATGCCAATGTTTGGGAGTAGTTTAAAGATTGGTGATTTGGAGGGAACAATAGAGGAGATGGATGGATTGATATTTGGAGTACAAGGAAATTCTTTGTCATGGAAACTATTCTGTTTCACATTATACCTGTTGATAAATGTCATTACAAATTTACCGTATCCACATAATGCATACCACAATCACAAATTCTAAGATAATACGTAGGTAGGTTTTAATTATAAAAAATGTGTAAGTATTGTCTTATCATTGTAATAAAGATTCTACAGTAATGAAAAATGTTCAAAACTGATATACTGTGGTAAGTTTAATAATTGTGTGAGTTCTTGTGTAGAAATCCATATTTTTCTACTGAGTTTTTATGTAAGCATAAAATTTATCTTTAAAGTCCATTATTTTTAAAAGAATTAAAATATTTGTTTTAGATTTTGGTATTGCAATTAGTGATTTGTAAATTTTATTATGTCACTTGGCTACCTATATTTTATATAATTGCTCAATGATCAGACTTATTTTGACACAAACATGACTCCTAGATAAAACTCTTTCCTCACTTGCCTACTAATGACATCTAGTCTTACTTTTCTTGTTTCTCTGTAGAGTGTTCTACACAGTTTCTTTTGAAGGTATTTCCTGGTTTCTCTGATTCCTCAATGTGAAGTCATGTAACATTAGATAATTTCTAATCCTTACATTCAATAATTCATACAGGCAGCTTGAGGTTCTACCAAAAGCTGATGAAGCACATCAAGTCTTCATTTTCTTGGTGAAATGAATGTTGAAAAACTCAACACTTTTATCCTTAACTTATTTCAAACTGAATTCTCAAGCAAAATCTGCTTCTCTTCATCATAATCATCCATGCATAAATCTGTTAATCCATCTATTTTACACTTCTCCCTGTAATAATCCTGTTCAATGTATCAGTAAATATTATTGAATTTTTCTTCAAAATAGGAATGTATTTCATTCATCCCTATTTTTTCCTACCTACGTTAATGAAATATGCCCTAAACAGGTCTTTTTCCTTCTGTCACTCTCTCATGATAATTGATCCTTTATGGTGACTATCACTTAAAAATAAATGCAATAGACATTAGAATTTAAAGCTTTGTAAAGGAACAGAACCATGACAACATTAAAATATCTATATATAAAATTTTATACATTCCATATGTCAAGATTTTAAAGATGAAATATACTAACATTCTATGTGTTTCATGGAAAACCCTATCAGTTCAACTTACAGTTCCTATAAAAATCATAGAGGAATTTAACAATCTTTTTCACACTAACTTTCAAATCTTGGTGTTTATTAGCATTTACAGAGCATCTCACATTTAATTAACCGTACCATTGTGCTCAGTATCTTCCGATGCAATCGGCTGAACAACATGTGGTGTCTGGTGCCTACTTTGCACCTTTCTGATCCCAGAATATATAGAGTTCTTTGTCTTTTGCCTATTCTCTCAGGACATTCCCTCCTGGTTCCATGCTGCTGTACTCACTGTTCTCTCTCTTTCACACTTTTTTTTAGATGTGAGGAATTTTCATTACTGTACCACTATTTATTGTCTGTTGAATGAACAGAAAATTTCTTCTTTATTGTCTCCATATCCCTTAAATTGTACTTTTCAGCATTTAAAATAATGTAACTCCTTCTGATATGATATAACTAACATTAAAAAAAAAACAATTGAGACTCTTTGTGGTTCTGATTTTGTATGTATTTATATATGTGCTCTGGTTGGCTCTATAACCTAGAATGTAAATTATATGATGTAAAGATTTTATCTGATTTGCACTCCTACATTGCCAGTACTGGGCAATGATGAATTACTTTATATGCAAAACAATTATATAATTGTTTAAAAATATTTGGTGATGCAATATTATAATAAACTGTCTCTTACAAGCTAAGAGACTGAAACCTTTGCTGGACTGCACAGCCAGCTAATAACATAACCTGAGGTCACTTAAGAATCAAAACTGCCACCATACTGTGCACTCAGCCTATTTGCCTAACCTACCTTAAGAGAACAATGTAACAAATAATCTTAATTGCCTTGGATATCTCCTGTAATCAATGTTTATGACCTAAGCAAATACATAGCTGGAATCTAAATTATGTACTCTTTTATGCATGTGTCTTTGCATATGTATCACTTTATGTAAATAGCAGATAGGCTGAAAGGAGTTTTATGACATGACTATTCACTATAAATACTGAACACAGCATTTGAATATTGTTTGATAAGCAATGGCATTTGTAGAACTTCTTATTACCTGTGTAATTTGGAGTCAAGGACTTGATCCTGTGAGAACTCTTACATTTTTCTGTAAAGTGTCCCCCCTTCCTTCTCCATGTGACACTTTCTGTGATCTGTTAAAAAAGCCCTATGTTAGGGACATCCAGACAGACACATTCACACATAGAGGCATAATAGACAGATACACCCTCATAATAGACAGATACACACAGAGAAGGACACACAAGAGCAAATTCAGAAAACAGCTTTCACGCAGACACAGATTCTGATTTATTCAACAGAGAGATGGAAATCATAGAAGACATCTGAAAAGTGAAAGAAAAAATTAAAATCTGGACTTGGTTTTAGTTAATTGACACCAAGGGGTAGTTCTTGATTTTCTTTTTTTTTTAAATGTGACTCAGATGCCTCACAACTGACTTTGAATTTATTATTAATATTTTTCAGATCAACTGAAAATAACAGCAAATTTTAGAGGATGTAGTAATTGTTATCAAGTATATTTAATTAAAACAAACATTATTAACAATATTTTGCCATGTATGAATATGTACCAGTTCTATGTAAGAAGCTACCTGATCTGACCAGAGAGTGGTTTAAAAGGTGATCAGTAAATATTATGTAAATGACTCGTTAGGAAATGCTTATTCTTCATAGTAATAAGATCTTTATGTCAAATATTTGACTTTATTATTGTAGTCTGAAAACAACTACGACAAAATAAGCAAAATAATATAACTATGTTCGAGCAAAACAGCATTTATCAAACCAGGAGGCAAACTATGAAACCTACTTATCAAGGTATCCCATAACAATCACTGATATAATTTATGCATCTATATTGTAGAGGTATGGGTCTGTGTACTAGAAAACTCTGGTGGATCTCAGGTAGGTTTTGTGTTTACAGTCTGTTAACAAATTGGGGCATCTGACTCTTTATTCTAGCTTTACTCATAAGTATGTTGTTAGATTGGATGTTGTCTGAGGCAACACAAGAAACTTAGCAAAATGCCTTTTGTTGGCCACAGGCTAGTCTGTGGCTAGTTCATGTGGATACATTTTCTAGGGAAGGGACCAACAGCACATACTCTTGAGGCCACATTCTCCCAAGAAAAGGTAGATGCCATACCTTAGGATAGAGCTAATCCTGTGTGTAAGGCTTATAATCATAAGGAGAAACTATGAGGATCTCATTGCAAAGACACATGGATTCAGAGATGTGAAAAATGCATTGCTTTTAAAACTAATATATTAAACTCCAAATTTCATGCATTAAGCAAAATAAAGCAAGATGACAGGTCATTATTTGTGAAAGGTCATTATCAGTATTGCTGTAGATATGCGTCAATTGAATAAATATGAGCCCATGACCCTTTTCTAGTTAAAGCAGTTACGAATAACTGTTCTCACATAACATAATGAATTAATTAAAACTGACTCTTTGACAATGCATATCTCATTTGCCCCATTTGGTTATTTTACACATCAGAACTATCTATTCCTTTACTGTGTCTGGTGTCCTTCTTTTTGTAGTTTCAGCCAAAATTCTTATTACTGTGAATTGCATGTTGGTGCTTGATATCCATCTCTTGTTAAGAAGTATTAGTGCATGGTAGCCTCTTATTATGATAAAGGATAATGAAACCTCAATCTCTGAACGTGGTTTATATTTTATACGGTATATTTTATTTTATAGTGTTATATATCAACATGGGGAATTTTAGGGTGCTGACTTAGAGGGAGCGACTCAGTCAAATATTCTCTTGCCTACATATTTCTGGTTGTCGCACCAGGATGCCTGGAAAATGAAAGCAGATGCAACTGGCTTGAAATAGTTCTGAGGAATAGTTATCGAAACATCAAAGTTGGTATAAAACTAACCAGGAAGAAGAGAAGCCAACTGATTTTGATGATAACAATTCACTTTCATTCTTCATACACTGTTTTATCTGCACAGGCAAAACCCTAGACCTCATAAAACACATCATTTTCCAAATAATGTACAGAAAATGTGTGTAAAACTGATAAAATGTATAGTAAATTCTAACAAATTTACATGTCATCGAAAAAGTCAATAACAATATTAAATAAAGTCAGTGAAAGAGTCCTAAGATTCACTCTACCCATGGAGGAAATGTAAAGTAAGTGTGGTTATAAATCAATTACAGCAACAATTTTAGCCCATTAAGGCAATTTTCCTAATCATTTTTTCTTTTGAATAATTTATTCAGAAACTGTGACATTTTCCTTGTGATTTTATTTGAGAAAAATTGATGTACTTCACTTGATTAATTCATATGAATATTGAGATGTGCTTCAGTATTACTGTTTGATTATCTTCAAATAGAAAGATGAACATGACAACAATTCACAAAAACCTGACATTAACACACTCTGCAGATAATTCTGGTTCAAGTGATCCATTATGAAAATAAGATAAGATCTGAAATTCTAAAATTTTATTATTGATCACTAAATGACTATAGGGTTGGACTCAAACTCTCTTAGATGTGGAATTCTTTACTAGCAATAGGAAAAATTTAGTATGGAGAAATTAGGCAATAATTAAAATGGAACTACCCTTTATCAGGCCAGCAATGCCCTTACTAACCACCACAGGCTAACAAATAAATCTCCAGAGTCAGATATGTTTTATTTCTTTTGACTAGTGAGGTTCCATAAACTCCTAAAACATTGAAGGTTATTTCTATTGCTCTTAGGTATCCTCAGATACACAATTGAAAACTATTACTGAAGACATCATATGCTTGAGACATAGAACATACTGAAACCAAGCTGCTATGTGTACTCAAGTAAACCCAACTCACAGCATGGAGAAAGAAATAGGGTTCACAATGCTATTACCCAAGTCATGGAGCTTGGTTATTGTTAGCTGCTGAGGAAGGGAAGGACAGTTTTCTCCAGGAGTGTAGTCCTTATTGCGATGTTTGGTAAGTCAGCCTCACTCCAGTGGAAAATCATACATCCAACAATATTTGAGATGCACAAGTTTCTCTGAAAGAGATTGAAAGTAAGGACACTGATTTGGGTGGTTCGGGAATGGGAGAGGACATGGGATGAATAGAGGTCTGCCAAGAATGTAATTAAAACACATTGCATGAAACTCTCAAAGCATTGACAAAAAATAGACAAGGAACGAATAGCAAAAAATTCACAAGTCACTGTTACAAAGTTTATTCTTTATTTAAGAACAGTGGTTCCAGTTTCTAGAAACTTCAAACAGTTGTAAATTAATACAAATACAATATACTCACACACAAAGACATTGACTTCTAGTATATACTGAATTCGTTAGTTACATGTATAGTTTGACATTTCAATGAATAGTGTTCCGAAGGATGTATATTTTCTTCTGAGCACTCAACCTTCACTAAAACATACCACAGATGGATTATGATTCTAGTATTCTTTTCAAAAGCTAATGGTATTTTAATTTGTACTTTTGTATATTAAACTTTCTATAATTATATACTATATGTAATTATGCTATGTGCTATAATCATAAAGAATACACTTTCCATCATATTCACTCTATTTTGAGTGAATTTAAATTATTATTAATTATTTAATTATTTAAATTATTATTCCATCATATGTTTAAAGATAAACAAACTTCATTTTTTTCCAACTGATTATTATTTTAATGTTAATATCCATCCTGGCTTTCATTTTCTCCATAGATAGCTGTAGATCTCTTTTATTTCTTTTAGCTTGAGACTCTAGTCTACTTTCTGACTTAGCAAAAAGGAAACACAATGAGGAATAACGTTAAAGGTTAAGAAAAGGGTAACTTTAACTTTGTGACCTTAAACTCACCCCTGCCCTTGGCGAATCTTTATAATAGCAAAATATATGAAAAGATCATGGCTATGTTTTGTTTATCATATTAGTTTTCATAATCACTGAAGGTTTTTGTCATCTTAAGTTTCACGTTGTACTAAACAATGTAGCATACTTCCAATTCTTGTTAGCTAATTCTAATTGTATTCTGCATTAACTGGGAGTGATTAAACTGATCAAACTTTAAATCATGGAAAGTACAGCCTTTCAGATTTACAATTCCAAGATTTACTAAGGTATATAAATATCTTTCAGATGAACACATTTGTTATTTAAAAGTTAAGCCATGATGAGATCAAATCCTAGAATCAACCAGTAATTAATAAGTCCTTATTTACAAAGCATCATGAACGGTCTCATAAGTAGGAGTACAATCTTTTGAAATACTCAGAAACTAACCTTTCAAAATCATTTTGCACCTGTTCTTTATCTCTGAGATTTTTATTAGTTATTTTTTAGAGAACATGATATACTTGAAACAGAATGAAGAGTGGCTTTAGAAGGTCTTAATCTTTTACATAATAGATTAATTATTTAAAATAGAGCAGTGGCATATGCAGGGAAGATCTTCTACACTAATTGTAAAGCCAAAATCGCTCTATGTTGAAGGAGTGTAACTCTCCTTCTGAAACCAAAGTTTATTAAACAAAATCCCTTTGCCAAGAGTATTTTAGCCTTCTGAAACTTTTTTAACAGGGAGACTCCATATAGTCTCTCAAAAGAATGTTAGTTATTTACCTTGTTCTTGGCTCCCAGTCATACATAATTTGAGGACAAGAAACATTTCTTCTTCTTTTTCTTCTTCTTCTTCTTCTTCTTCTTCTTCTTCTTCTTCTTCTTCTTCTTCTTCTTCTTCTTCTTCTTCTTCTTCTTCTTCTTCTTCTTCTTCTTCTGAACATACCCTACATTATGTCATAGAACATGTAATAAGCAAATTGGATTTGAGGTGGAAGCTTTCTACCTGATTGCTAGCTTTCATAGTGCCGGTAATTGCTATTCAGGTTTGGGTGGGGGGAGAAAAACCATCTCTAAGGTGCGTACTCAGATCTAAACTCTGAAAGTTGGTGGCTGGAGAGATCACAGGTCCCAACATCCTAGAAAGAAGGGAAGACATGGAGGTTGGGTGCTGTGGTGCATTGTAAAATCATGTTATCTGGACATGTTATTGAAGCATTAATCTAATTAATCTCAATCAACAAATACCAGGAATCAGATAATACGGTAAAAACCTGGAAGATCAGAAAACCACGAGCAGTCAACTTCCTCTCTTGTTCCTCAGTCCCAAAGGACTGAGATTCTGTCTACACCGCACTTTCTGTCTCCACCACACAAGTGCTGGGATTAAAGGTGTGAGCTACCACTTCCTGACTTCTATGCTTAACTAGTGGCTAGCTCCACTCTCAGATCTCCAGGCAAGCTTTATTTGTCAGAACACAAACAAAATATTATATAACATGTTATGGTCTCGTTTTTACCCATTACATTTTTCAAAAATAAGTATCTGTAAAAGACCTGCACAAGATTGGTCCCATCAACATTCCATATTCATGACACCACATTCTTCTCTGAGGAACTGACATCTAACGATTAATGATTGGATGGGTATCACTTTCTTTCCTGGTGTGGCAAACATAAAAATTGCAAATGTAAAATGCTCATTAAATAAGCCCCTACACATTTTCACACAAACAGCCTAATTATTGCAACTAAGCAGCTCATCAGTTAATTTTGTATTGATGGTAATAAAAATACCATGACAATGACAGCTGTAAATGGAAGAATGCGTTTGGCCTATGACACCAGGGACATGAGTTTATCAGACAGGTAGGCATGGCAATAAGCAGTAGACATGATGAAGGGAGAAAGAACCTGAAAGATAACATCTACAAATACAAACAGGAAGCAGAAAGACTAAACAGAAGGGGAACAAGATTATAAACAATCAAAAGACCTCTCCCGTTGACAAACTTCTTCCAACAAGTCTCTATCTCCAAAAAGTTCTACAATTTTCCCAAGCAATGCCACCAGATGGGTACTAAGTGTTCAAATATGTGAGTCTTTGAGGGAGATAGTCAATAAAATCACAATATTCCATTTCTTGGCCCCCATAGACCTATGACCAAATCATAACAGCAAACCATTTAATCATAGTCAATAAATGCCTATGTTTCCTCATAGTCTCAAAATTCTGAAAGTTTAGTACAAAATCTTCTTTGAGACTCAAGGTATTCTCTTAAATGTAAACTGCTATGAAATCACACTCACACAGACGCACACACACATGAACACACACGCACACATACATGAACACACACATGCACACATCATGCGTGCATGCATGCACGCATACACAAACACACATACATGCTTGGGAGCATGTATAGACTTTCACAGTAAAATGCCATAGAACACACATTAACATTCCAAAATTTAACATAAAAATGGCATAGTGAGGACACATTGGTCCTAAGCCAGGTTGAAACCCAGCTAGGAAAATATCAAATTCTGTATCTCCATGTCAGTTGAAAAAGGCTTAAATAGTTCAAATCCTTCTTCCATTTTACTGCTGTATTATATGAATTATATGAATATGTTTTGGCTGGTTCCTTTATCTGTATGCAATTCTCTTTGGGAGACATCGCATGACCCTGTCATTTCCAGTGCTTCTAGGGCTCCATTCATGGTCAGGTCTCACTCTTACAAAACGAGCTTCACAGCCTCTTGCATTCTGAAGACCTTCTCACAAGAAGCATCCTGGCACTTGGCTTTAGCCGCTCTCTGAAACCACAGAGGAAGATTTCACAACACCTTCACATATTCATCCTTCATGTGATGTGTCTAATGCCAGTACCATGTAGATGGGCACTGACAAGTTCAGCAACCGTCAAAGGAATGGACACCTACCTTCCTGGATCACATTATTAGCAACCTTTGTTTCCACATGTTTTCTAGGAGTAGAAAACTCCTCTAGCCTTGTGCTTTCACAAGTTGGGATTTCAGATGGGTGGTATCTTTCCCTGTGGGGACCCTTCCTTTATTCCAGTGCAAAGTAGGTGCCCTCTCCCTCAAGGTATTACAATACAATTACAGCCTTTCCTCTAATACGTGCCTTAACTATAATACCCAACTTCTAGTGTTCCTTTCTTCTGCAAACTGTCCATTGTGATTTTCAAATGCTTCACTTTCTGTTTTTCACTGCTAGGCCAGGGAAGGTAGAATAAACTCACAGGTTTGCCTGGTGCTATTAGGCCTTGGCAGGAAAAGTACACCTGAGATGTCCTCACCTACAGTCATATGGTGTGAGGAACACTGATGGCAGCCGTGAGGAAGCACTTGGTGGAGGGATGGTAGAGATGAAGAGATGGAATGGCTTGTGCACCAAGGCAGAACTGGAGATTCGAGGATGGTGAGGAAATGTCTGATGGGACATTTTCTGCACGGCCACAGAGATTCTCCATAGTTAGTTCACACTGAAAAACATTAAAGTGGTTATCGACGAATCTCTGCCATTCATTGCTGAGAAAATTGAGCTTATCTATCTTCTTCTGGTAATTAGCTTTAATACAGTAATAGGCAGAAAAATTTATTTATAGACTTCCAAGTCAAATTGGTAGAGCTGCTTGCTGAATACTAAATTAAAACTATACCATGCTCTGGAGATTAAATTCCAAGTATCCTTTTAAGATGTACCTCTCCAAAGCTTTTCTTTTATTTATGATTAATTTATTCAAATTTGTGTCGCACCTAGAGGCAACTTTTACTGATAGAGTACATTGTCTAACCAACTATGACTTTTAATAATTTGATAACTTTGAACATGTTAGCAATAGTTGTTCCTATCTTATTGTGGAACACATCTTTTTGGTTTACATTCCAACTTTAAGCACAGCATTTAAAATATAAATCATAAAAAGTAAAGTGATCAGATTTCTGAAATATTGTGATTGTTTCAATAAGAAGTAGACTAGTACATTAGATATTAAATATCAAACTCTTCACATTAATTACATCCAAAATGAACATTAAACTTGTCTCTCCCAGATGTGCAAGATCATCCCTACATATTGGTGACAGCAAGATCACAACAGGTTTCTGGTTCTTCAGATAGGCAATACTGTCCCCCCTTGAAGTGCGTTCATTATCTCTCTCCAGAGTGTTCTCTCCCAGGCAATTTGATGTTGCTAAAGACTCACCCAATTATCAGCACTTCTATTAGCATTTCTGAGGTTTTATTGCCTGGAGTTAATTGCTTCTGTTACTCAGTGCCTATAAAACCTTGTGTTTAACCTTTATCATCACACATTTCCAAAGGTATTGTAATTTCTACCTCGATATTTGTATCTCTGTGAGACTTCGTATTTCTCAAATAGAAGGTCAAATGCTGAGAGGTTTGTAAGTTCAGCACAAAGCATATGACTTGACCCATCTCAATTATCTTACACATGAGTCCTTAGCTGCTAGACATGCAATTAGCCAAGATGGTTGTTCAATCTCAGATTTGGGGCTAGAATGTATGAATGTACTGTGACCCAGAAAGTTTGTTAAGTTACTCTCTGACAAGCCTCACGAGAGTGTTTTGTTGGATAGTGCATTTTTTTCTGTCTTATTATTTATGTATTTTAACTCTATGAACCAGTTGAGTTAAATCACAAATAAAGTTGGTACTCCTTTCGCTGGCTTTCTGAAATCCATCACACCAGGCTGCCTAAAAAGCCTGCTGATATATCAGGCCTGACATTTTCTACAAGTTAATGAAGATAATTCAATATATAAGAAAATGCATTTGTGGTTCTAAGGTCACTGATTTAAAGTCTACAATAAAACTGCCAGGAAAACTGTAGCTAGCATAGCACATCACCATCTGTGTAAGACCCACTGGAATACACTGATCAGTGGAGGCTGTCAAATGCATGCTATTTTACAAATCCTACTCTGAGGTCTTTTATCTTCTAGGTATCACAAGGAGAGCATCTCCTAAATTAATATTTATTTTGTACTCGTGTGCCTTGTTCACTCTATTTTGAAACTTATTTATGTATGTGGCATACATAGGACTTGAATATTTTTACCCTGAAGGTTACAATTTGTTTAGGTAAGGCTGAATTTTGTCAAGGGTCTTTAAAAGGCTACCGGGATTTAGAACACACGGGTATTTATATTTATGCATTTGCACACAGTCACTGGAATCACCATGTAGCTCCTACTGAGTCACAAAATTTCTACCCACTGCTTCTTATCGCAAATGAATGATCTAGTGTTAAAATATTTTGGGGGGGTTCATTAAAAAATAAAAGCTTTTCTACAGAGGCAAACCCTCTTAAATTGCTAATATGCAATAAGAAAGGGGTTTTCTAGCAAGATTTATTTCCAGCTGCTTCTAATAATAATTATAGAAGACATTATGCATTTTAGGTGGAATTAGAGGACACAGGAGGACTTATACAGGGAATGGAGGACTGGAAATGACATAGAAACAGTACTCATGTATACTACTTTTGCATAATTTTTAAATTTAAAAAATCCAATATATATAGTTTTTATGGATTCTTTAGTCAATATTATATTTCTATTGTATTTTGTACTTCATGTAAATCTTTAGCAAGAACATGAAAAAAGAAAATGTGGGACATCTGTTTTTAGATATTTGATGAATTATGTGATGTTGGGCCAAAATTATCTCAGGGCCTGTACCTTGAGGCCTGTAGGACAGAGAAAAGCCTGGCTCATGTTTGAGCGAACTTAGTGAGGATGAGATAGCAAAATCTAGGTAGACAACCCTCCAGCCAGAGGGAGGGATTGGCTGTCTCTCACTGGCTGGAGGTACCCCCACATCATAGGATGTCATTTACCCTACATAAGCTGACACTCAAGTAATAAACTGAGTTCCTGCTTTCCCTTCACTCCCTATTGCATCTGATTGTCCTGCTTCATGGGGCTACAGATCTGATTGTCCTGAATTGTGGGGCTGCAGAAAAGGAGGATAGAGCACTCACCTTTTCCTGGGGAATAAGGAGGCTAAGGAGGCCTAGCAACTGGCGCCTGAACTTGAGGCAACTGGTCCCAGGGCAAAGAGGTCATCAAGGTGAGTGGGACTCCACGATGGGTAACTCAATTTCACACACAAATGATCCAGAGCCTTAAGGAGCTGCAGCTGTGCATCCCCCAGCAGTGGGTAAGGAAAAGTTCAGAGACAGGGGAGGTCTAAAGAATCTGAAAATACGCCAGGCCCCTCCTGTAAATTACAGTTTCACCTCACTGCAATTGATCTAAAGGATTGCTTCTTACTCTAATGAGCAGACAACCTTTTAAGTATTTCCAGGAAGCAACCACCCAAAGGATATGCCTAAAGTTCCAACCATTGTAGATAAGATCACCTGCCAGCATACTCACCAGGACACCTGTAGACAAATGTCAACCAATCAGGGATCTTGAATCTCAGAAACTCCTGACCCTCACTTTTAGTGCTATTAAAATGGTATAGGAGGTCCTTCTGCATTTGTGTTGCTTTCATCGGTTAAATAAAGAAGCTGCCTTGGTCTTTTGATAGGGCAGAACTTAGATAGGCCCGGGAAAAGAAAACAGAATGCTGGCAAGAAGGCAGAGAGAGAGCCGCAGCCATGAAGCTGCCAAGTCAGACACGCTGAATCTTTCCCAGTAAGCCATGCCCATGGCTTAGCTCTTCCTGCCTGGGTGGGATCAGGCCAACTAGAAAGCTGCGGTTTTGAAATACCAGTTTATGGTCTGTGCTGCTAGCACAACCTCTAGCTCCTGCAGGAGACAGAGCATTTCAATGGGGTTTGTGACTAAAGTGCTATGGTTTGTTTAATGGCCACAGGACTCGCTGTGTTCCTGGAAGGGGGGGCATTGCATGCAGCGGCACAAGCAGCTCTGCAATGCTAGCTATGCAATGCACCCAGCTCAGAGGCACAAGCAGCTCCGCCATGTTGGCCTGGGCAGAGCAAGCAGGCAGTACCTGTATTTGACCTGGGATTGTCACAGCTTAGATTCTTAAGAGCTTAGCATTTTAAAAGTGCAAAGCAAAACTGTTCCTGGACAGTAAAGAATTACATATTCACAATTGGACAGATTCAGACATAAAAGACCTCTAAATGGGTCACACTGTTGAATAAAGGTACCTAGTAAGCTTAAAAGAGAAAAGAAATAAAGAATAAAGAGAGATACTTAAAAAAAATGGGTAAAGTCTTTAAGAGACAGACTACAGATAGTCATAGATTAAAAAAATAAGCCATGTAAAAATGGAAAATTCAAAGAATGTCTGGATTATATATTTTATTGTGTTTTCTTTAAATTTTTTTTTTACTGTGAAGGAGCTAAGTACAGAGAGAATTTTCATTGTATGGGCTGCCAAACTAAACCAACATATATGTTCTAAAGGTATCATGACTTTCAAATTTGGGTCTAAGGATATGGTGCTTTTGGGAAAGAGGTTCTTCTTTTGTTTTCATAGAGGATGAGACCCTGTGGATTCCTTCTAGACCAATATGGTATCATAGACCACACCCTCCTGGAAGGTCACTGTGAACACCTTCAGAAAATTACTTCACTCAACTGCTGAACGAGATGAACCTGGCACACAGGATACACCATGAAAGACCTGATTGACAGAGCCCCATACAGGAGGAAGAAGTTTGGAGGGAAATAACTGCACCCATATTCCCAAATATTGTTTATAAATGTTCTTTTACATTTAAAGGGGGATATGATATAGATATGAATAATTTGCATTGGTATAAATTTTGATTTATTGATACAAGTTTAAGGTCAATTTTGTTATATATATGTATTTCTGATCTTGAGTTGTGTGATTGTGTAGTTCATTTAAAAATGTAATGTATAATTAGGAAATATAGGTCATTAATGGATGTTAATCACTAATGGTCAAGCTTGTAGTCATGTTAGTTAGATTTTCTAGATTTATAGAGATATATTTCAGTTAGATAAACATTCTTCATATCTTTCAAAGACTCAGAATATGGCATTTAAAATGTTTTAATAACTTAGGACTTTCATGACAATGAGACAAGTCTGCTCCTGGCAGCACTAAGCTACTTCCTGAGGAAGATGGGTATCAAAAAGGCTCGTTATGGAGTTTGATAGTCATTTGTGCAAGAAAATGCTCTTGCGTGGACTGCTTAACTGGACACGAAGAACCCATAAAGAGAGGACTGCTGAACTTGCCTAAAGGTGAGATGATACTTCCGGGTTCCTGATTCATGAAAGAGTCTGCGAGACATTCTAAAGGATACATAAGAAAGTGGCTAAACAGCCTTTGAAATTTCCTGCTTCATGGAAAAGTCTGCTGAATATTCTGGGCCTGTAGGCTGAAGATGGATGCCCCAACAGTACAGAGGAACTTTGGGTGACTGTTCAGGCATCGAGATGTCTCTTTCATTTCTAGAATTTTGGAAGTTGCTTACTTCTTGTTCACATAGGTAATATTATATCCTTCTGGAGTCTTTGATGGAGTTGAAGAATAGAGAGTTATAGTTTTCCATTGTTATGATAAAAGATAAAATAGATTTAAATATGGTAACTGTAGTTCTTGCTTGATAACTGTTTTGTTATATGTAATTTTACTATGTTAAAATGAAAGCCTTTCTTTTTTGTTTAAACAGAAAAAGGGGAAATGGTGTAGGAGGTCCTTCTGTATTTCTGTTGCTTTCATTGGTTAAATAAAGAAGCTGCCTTGGCCTATTGATAGGGTAGGACTTAGATAGGCAGGGGAAAGAGAACAGAATCCTGGGAAGAAGCAAAGAGAGATCTACGGCCATGAAGCTGCGAAGTCAGACATGCTGAATCTTTCCCGGTAAGCCATGACCTCGTGGTGACATACATATTATTAGAAATGGGTTAAATGAATATATAAGAGTTAGCCAATAAGAGGCTAGATATAATGGGCCAGGCAGTAATTTAATGAATACAATTTCTGTGTAATTATTTCAGGAGTTAAGCTAGCTGGGTGCTGGGAACGTGGCCCACCTGCACTTCTTACAGTTTAAAATCCAACTCTAACTGATCTCAGGGCTTTCCATTTATTCCAATATGATGGACATGCAGAGAGACTGAGTTTGCAAACTTGCACAAAATAAAGGCTCTTTGCTTTTACATACAGGGCTCCATCTCATTGTTGGCTTTGGGGGGATTTGTGGATTTGAGAATAACAGACATAATTAGAAAGGACAGACACTGCATCATGTTATTTACAAAAGTCTTTGGATTCTTTAGCAAGGGTAATCTTACAAAATAGGGGAGGCGGATTGGACTTGCTGTTTATGGAACAGGGAAGAATTTGCAGGGAACTTGGGGGAAAATGTTGCTTCTATGTGATCCATTTCAGGATAGTTACAAGAAACCTAGATGAGTTAAGAAAAGATATTGATTCATTCAAGTCAAGGACCCCCTATGTGACCTAGTTTAATTAGTCCTCATGGCTTACCATACTCATCTCTTCCCTAATTGGGATGACAGCTATTTGTTTATTGATCTGTCTTTTTGGCCCATGCATCCTCCAAAGGCTGAAACACGCGTTCCAAAAACAGATACCACAGGTGCAATTCATGGCCCTTCAAGAACATTATGATAGGCTCAATGTATCTCACCCCAGCAATGAACTCTCAATTTGAGGGTTTTCAGGCCAAAACTCTGGATAGGAGTGGTCCTGACCCGTATTCTCTCCCCAGTGGGATATTCTAGCTTGGTGACTGGGGTAGGGGTGGGATATAAAACAAAAGGGGGAGATGTTGGGTAAAAATTACCTCGAGGCCTGTAGGACAGAGAAAAGCCTGGCTTGAGTTTGAGGGAACAAAGTGAGGATGAGACAGCAAAATCTAGGTAGATGCTCCTCTAGCCAGAAGAAGGGCTTGGCTGTCTCTCATTGACTGGAGGTACCCCCACATCACAGGATGTCACGTAACCTATATAAGCGGATGCTCACAGTAATAAACTGAGTTCCTGCTTTGACTTGACTCCCTCTCATGTCTATTGTCCTGCACAGTGGGGCTGCAGATCTGATTGTCCTGCATCATGAGCCTGCTAACAGGGTGGATAGCACACTCCCCTTTTCCTGGGGAGTAAGGAAGCTAAGGGCCTAGCAATGTGAGGCAATTGTAAATCAATCTATCACAAGTTCCAACTGTACCACTCCAGGGCATATACTCAAAAACTTCTCATTTTACCACAAGGACACTTGCTCAACTATCCTCATTAAGACTTTATTCATACTAGCCAGTAACTCGAAACAACCTAGATGTCCCTCTGGGTGCTTTACAAATATACCTATGGTTGTGTAGCTTGGTGTTCCTATGGGACTCTTAATAGTGGGAGTGGGGTTGTCTCTGATTCTTTTATCTGCTGTTGGGACCCTTTTCTTTCTATTAGGTTGCCTTGTCCAATCTTAATATGATGGTTCATGACTAGTCTTATTGTATCTTATGCCACATTTAGTTGATATCAATAGGAGACATTCTCTTTTCTGAAGGGAAATGGAGGAGCAGAGGATCTGGAAAACAGAAGTATGGGGACTGGGAGGAGGACAAGGGAGTCTGTGGTCAGGAGGTATTTTATGAGAGAATAATAAAGAAAAGGGAAAATATAACCGTTTGATTTCATAACCTGTTGCAATTATTGCAATATCAATAATAATAATAATGTAAGTATAATTTGAGATTTTAGAAGCAGTAGTTAAGATTTTAGCCTTGAAAAATATATTCTGCATGTTCAATTTCTGTCATCCAGTATATGATTACTCTACAATGCAGACAGCCTTAACTTTTGCTGTCTTATTGTTATCATTTACAAAACAAGTAAAATAACAATAGCCTCCACCTAGAAGGGCAATTGAATAAATAAAATAAGTTAATATTTTTTAAAAAAGGAAATAGAAAAAGTTCAATTTCTAAAGTCATAAAGTGCATAAATTTGGTAATTGTTCTGATTAAATTTGTCTTAAAAACTTAGTACTATTTTATGTGATTACAATTCTTCATTATAAATGCTGATACCTAATATTAAGGGACCTCACAACTTAATTTGTTACTATCCTTTATGTTTAACGAACAATTTGTAGTAGCTATCCATATGTAACCAGACAGTTTACCCTACTTAGAATGAGTATTAGCACTAAACAATCAAAAAAACTTGAAAATAAATTGTTCACCTATTGCTGTTTAGACACAATAATAAAGTAAAAAGCTATAAACATTGCAATTGACCAACTGCTTAAACTAGAACATATTTTTTAACCTCTCTGATCATTTTTTTGTTCCCAATCTGAAAACAAGAGGTTAATGAAAGTGTGATCATGATAAAACAGGAAGAGATCTATTAAAAATAAGCATGCTAATAGATGTACAATATATTTCAGGACGTCTTAGCTATTACAGAGTACAGTGTTCATTAGTCACTACTTGAGCGGGATTTTGAAATCTGTATATATGTGTGTGTGCATGTCTATGTGTTGGTTTTTCCTAGTATGGCCAAGCACATGCCACAGTGATGTGTAGAGGTCAGAGGACAACCTATGTGTTACTCTTAGAACTCAACTTCGCTTCAGACATACTCTATTTGTTGATCCTTACTGTATTTAGCAGGACAGATAGCCTGAAATCTTTTGAAGATTGTCCTCTATTCATCAGCCATCTTCCCCTCTGGGTGTTAGATTACAGACAGGTTCAATTCCCTCTGTCTTCCCATGGCATCAGGTGATCAAAACTCACGACTTCACCCCTGTGCTGCAAGCACCTTTGCCACTGAGCCATCACCCCAGTCTTTTTCCTTCTACTTAAAGTTTTTATTTCTTATTGAAGAAAAAATGGCTTTTGTGTACTTATTTCACATTAACTCACTTGGTCATTTTTCTTTTATCTTTTAAATGCAACTATTGTCTCTTTTTAAAAGTCTCTATGTAATGTACCATATTTGAATTGCTTTGCTATAGTTTTTACATACATGCTATACTTTAATAAGCATGAGTTTGCCTTCTCAATGAGACCTTGAGTCCAGTTAGGCAGCTGCTGATAACTGCTTTGCTATGTACTTCTCTTGTGTCTGCAGAGATATCTCCCTGTGTTGGTTATTTCTGGGGTTCATAGGTGTCATAGCTGTGTAGATATATGGATTTCTTTACTCCTTTTGGAGCTGGCCCTTCGACTTCATGTACTATGGAAACTGATCCAAATAGAGCAGGCTTTTTGTTTAGGAACGTGGTGTAGGAGGCCCTTCTGTCTATGTGTTGCTTTAATTGGTTAATAAAGGAACTGCTTTGGGGCTATATCAGAGCTGTAGGGGAAGAGAGCTATGTGGAGAAAACTAAACGGAATTCTGGGAGGAAGAAAGCAGAATCTGGGGTAGACGCCATGGATCTGCCGCCTGAGAGAGATGTGCGGAAACTTTGCTGGTAGGCCACAACCTCATGGTGATACCCAGATTAGCAGAAATGGGTTAAACAAAATGGGTTAAATTAAGATGTAAGAGTTAGCCAATAAGAAGTTAGAGCTAATGGGCCAAGCAGTGATTTAATTAATACAATTTCTATGTGGCTATTTTGGTTCTGGGCAACTGGGACAAATAAGCAGCCCCTCCTCCTACAGATGCAGTTGTATTTCTCTAAACCCTGTGTCCACATTCCATGGTGTCTTCAGCAATAAGGGACTATTCACCTTTCAAAAGTATCACTTAATTCACTTTCCTTTTTCTTTTCGGTTTTTTGAGACAGGGTTTCTCTGTAGCTTTGGAGTTTGTCCTGAAACTAGCTCTTGTAGACCAGGCTGACCTCGAACTCACAGAGATCTGCCTGTCTCTGCCTCCCACATGCTGGGATTAAAAGTGTGCACCACTACTGCTTGGCATAATTTACTTTCAAATTCATTGAATGGTAACAGATAAACTGTAAGTTCTTTCTTCAGAATTGTTAATTTATGTGTTGGATTGAATAGCTTCCATGTAAGGAGATCCTAATAAATTTACATATAGTCCTGTATTATCAGTCTATTAGTTTAACTTAAATTCTGAAGATTTCATTAATAAACAATATAAAATTTTATATATGTAGGTTTTTCTAATTTGACAAGACTTCAAATTTTCTGTTTAAAAATCCATTAAAATATTTCCAACATTACCCAGTAATTTCCATATGTGTTATCAATGCACTTTTCATGAGAATGCTCCTGCATCTAAATTGAAGAAAGGTCTAATGATACTTATTCAAATCTCACATTCACCCAAGATGTTTTGTTTTATTTTGTTTTGTTGTTATTGTTGTTGTTGGTTGTGGTATTGTGTGTGTATGTGTGTGTGTGTGTTAGAGACATACCAGGCTGACATCAAAGTTGCCAAGGAGAAACCTCACCTTCCTAAAAATTAAAATTACAATAAATAATTGAGAAAGGAAAATTTAAGAAAACAGCATCTTTCTTATTCTATTTATCTGTGTGCACTGATGCAACAGCTTTATCTTTTAATGTTTATTTTATTAAGCAATAATATGTATGTGTGTGTGTGTCTTTGTGTCCAGAGACACTGGATCTCCCTGCAGCTGGTGTTTCAGAGAGTTGTAAATCTGGAGGCTGAAAGTTGGGCGGGGTCCTTTGCAAGAGCAGGTGGCGCTCTTAGCCACTTTTTGAGAGAAGGAAGTAGTTACCCAGAAAATGACACTCATCTGAACCCAAGCATTCCAACCTTATGACCTCTGACTTCTAGTTTCTGGACCTAGCTAAACGTACTTCTGTTTTTATAAAACATCTGGTATATGTCATTTGTTGGAGCAACCAGTTTCATTAATACTAGAGATTAGTACCATTCCTTATAAATTAAGCATTCTACTCAGCTTGTTTGAAGCTGTTTGTCATTGAATTACACACGTACACATTTTCATTTGTTTGTTCTCACAAATAACAGGACAGAAATTCAGAGGCACAATACAGTTGAACTGTTTCCAAACTACACTGTCTGCCTGAATGAAAATCCTCTTTAGAAACGTTGGTAATTCACTACCATAGAAATTCTACACTTATGAAAATAAAAATCCTTGAAACATATTGACAGAAGAGATTTTTCACAAATTCAGAGTAACTTTTACATCCTGTTGGAAAAATAAAGCTCCATTTCCATATATCATTTAATACCATTAGTGTTTATTGTTCCATTATATTAGCATGAGTAACTGTACCACTTATTTGAGTGTGTAATAGATGAGACCTCTGTAACGCTGCCACAGAGTGCATGCGCGATCACAGCTGTGCTCAAGGTGTGTTTTTGTTTCCATAGCATCATTTTATATTCAGGAGTTTTCCCTTTGGCTTACACCGAGTTTTAAGCAAAGATCAGGGAGCCAGTGTTTCAATCTCTTTGGTAAAATTGAAGTGTGAAGCTATAGCCTTGGATGAAGTCTTCTTTATCCTGTTTGTTTGGTTTGGTTTTGTCAGTGTAATGCTGCAAATCTACATTATTTTAAGCCAAGTGCATACAATTTATGATAATAAAAATAAAAGGAAGTTTGCCCCCTCTCTGTTCTTTAGATAGAGCTACAGGAATCATCATATTTTAAACCTTGTATAGTTTTATATTTTGCTTGACTTTTTCTTTCTGAAATACAGGTTTATGTTTTTTTGTTTGTTTTTTTTTCTTTCCAGATTACTAGTGGCTTCTGACTCTTTATTCCACTAAGCAATAACAACCTGTTTCTTGTCATACAATCATGTATTCATATTTATGTGGTTTGTTTCATGATGCCACTGACTGAGTTTTTAATATAAAATATATTTCTTTTTCCCATGCTAGTAATAGTCTAGTCGAATTATTTAATAGCTCCATGATATTGAAGTATATGAGCAGTTCACAATGTATTTGAATTTCCCTGCACTGGATAGTAACATTTTATTCTCATGAATTATTTTTTATTTACTTACTAATGCGTGTAGAACATGGCCTGAATTTTTATTGTAGTGAATATAGCTGAGAAAGTGTAAGTAGCCCAGACCTATCTAGCATATATATACATACATAGAGACATAGACAGTTTGCTCATTTGGCATTTTATAAGATATAACCCAACACAATGTCCCTCCATGAGCTCCATTTGTAGATTTAGTCCCCACACCAGAAAACACCACTTTGTGACACTGCCATATGGCAATTGAATTACAGCCAAATTTGCAATGCTTTAGGCTGCACGGTTCATTTCAATGAATGCTCACAAAGGTCCTCTCCCAACCGGCTCATGCACAAATGCAGCTGTCAACTATGCACAAAACAGGATAAGGGAGCTCGTGGTTTAATTGCATCAAGGGAAGAATGCAAAGCCACTATCTAATTTATTTTAAAGATACATCATTTTAATGGGGTTTCAATGAACTCTACACAAAAGGCTCAGTGTTAAAAGCAAAAATGTGCTGTTTTTTTTCCCCTTCTCTCTGAAAAAATCTAGATATTGATCAGGCCCATGATTAAATGCTCTGTGAAGACTATCTCCTGAAAGCAAAAATCGTATTAATATATCTTAATTGCAAGGTGATCATTCACTAAGTACCCACTTTGGCTAAGTATTATCTACAAAATCTGTAGGCTTAAAAAGATACTCATATGTATGTATGTACGTGTATATGTATGCATTTGTATTTATTTTTCTGTGGGTATTATCATCTAATATTTATGAATGACCACAGAGAATGGGAAAAGTTGCATTAAGATAAAATGTCAAATAAGTTAAATGGTCCACTGAATTAATTATGCAGGGCTCACAGGGTCTCACATGGACTGAAGTGACAATCACTAAGCCTTCATGGATATTTATATTAGGTCCTCTGCATATACATTACAATTGTTTGGTTTCAGCTATTCGTTGATCTTCTAACATTGGGAATGGGGTGTCTCTGGCTCTTTTGCCTTTTATGGAGACACTTTTCCTCTTACTTCACTGCCTCATCCAGCCCTAATATGAGTGAGGGTTTATTGCATCTTGAGATTCCATATCCAGTTGATATCCGTGGGAGGCCTGCTCTTTTCTGAAGGGAAATGGAGGAGCAGTGGATCTGGGGGAGAAGGTAGGTGTGTTGGGGGGAATTGGGAGGAGTGGAGAGAGGGGAGGATGTAGTTGGGATGGATTGTATGAGGTAAGAATAAATAAAACAAAAAAGGAAACAGAAGAAAGCATTAAAAATAGTTCAAAAATTAACATATATCACTCATATATATATATACATATATATTCAAATTTCTTTCTTAACTCTGGTGTGGAGAAACCATTTCAGGGGTGGATGACTATAGTCAACAGGGACTATTTAGTGTGAGGAAGATTTCCCCTAAATTTGCTTTATTTCTCTTTTTCAGATCTTGTCTTCCCTCAGTCAAGTATGCAGTTAGAAAACACACATAAAAGGATATGGAAATAAACTTGAAAAACTCACAGGAAACTACTGCAATATAAAACCAGAGGCAACAATATGAAACTTTGAAATGCTTTACAATGACGACTATGCTTTCTTTGTGCCTTTGAACTGGAATATAGAAAAAAGCACATATAAAGAGTCGTTCTTTCTGAGGAGTAAATGAAAGTGATTTTCTCTACAGATGATAATTAAATGAAACTTCAGAGGAAAATGCCATCATGTGCAGTTTTCTCAACTACATTTTCATGAACTCTGTGAGTCTAGAAAGTTAAGAATATCATTTCAATGATCATTATACGCTTGTTCAACTATGCATCCCTCAGAGGTTAGCTTCGCACAGTGTATAGAGCTGGCAGGTAGGAAATTTTACAAACTAAATATAAGCTACCCTACTGTTTTACCCCAAATTGTTCTCCTGAATTTAAAGGAGTTATAAGGTAATGATGAAGAACAGTTTGTGCTAATGTGCTCTTTAATTTTAAAAGATAAACTACCCCCTTTATCATGTTACCCTGTGTATACTTTTGTGTTAACAAGGTTGAAATTATGATTCTTTCTTCTTTGGTCTTCCTAAATTGTTCTGTCTTACATTAATGATCTCCAAATAAAAACATAAATTAGAATCAGAAACTTCATAAACTTAACCGGCCTTGGTTTTACACCCTAGAAAGCCATGCACAAATTTTCTTTCATTATTTGCTTTGTTTTGGTAGTTTGTGGTGACATTTTTAATTTAAGGCTGTGTAATTTATATTTCTATCTTACCTACCCACCATTGCTAATTGTTTTATAGAGAACATGATCTATATTATTTGAAAATTTCATAGATACCTATAGCATGTTTTTATCAATCTACTACCATTCTCTCTTCTCCAATTTCTCTCCTATTTTTTTAAGCACTTTTCCCTCCAGATTTCACAAGTCCCTTTTCTTAACCTACTGAGTCCACATACTGCTTCCATCATGCACATGATAGCTGGACCATCTCTCTACTGGATCATGGGTAAACTCTCCGAGATCAGTCACATTCCTAAAGAAAATCGACTCAATTCTACAGCATCCACTCACTTCTCAGAGCGGGAAGCTGGGATTTTGCCTGGCTCAGTCTTGCTTAACCACAATCGAGTTTATTTGAGCAATGACCTTGTCATGTGCAGAAGACTTTGGTTAACTGCTTTCATCCACTACCACCTGGCTCTACTGTCTTTGCACCACCCAACCAGGAAGATCGCTGAGCATCCAGAGGAAAGTTTTTGAGGTTAGTGCCCGATATATGGCTGAGCTTTTCACATTCTCTTAAGGAAATCTCTGTTGATATTTTTGATTTATCACTCAAGTATCATTTTAGAATTTGGCTGATGGTGTCTTATGCTCATCAATACAATCCCCAGCACTGAGCAAATGTATTATGTTATGCAATGAAAAATGCATACTTACTTAGTGGTGTGGAGATACTGACCTTTCACATGTTAGACAAACTGTGCTGTTGGTTTTTCCATAGTTTAAAGAATTTTAGAGAAGTCACTCTTTATAATCTGTCTCACATCCTCACATTCTGGACTGAAGGAGTTTGATTACATTTTGGGCAAAGAATCTTTTCCAAGTGTTATAATTATCTTATTTACTGTCTCGGAAGAAAAAAAATTAAATAAAGATAATTCACTTCCTAAATCAGTCGGGATTGATAACATTTCAGTTAAATAGAAAACAGAATTGCATAGGCAGAGACTTCTTAAATAGCTGAAAATTCATATCACACAAGGAAAACATGTACAAGGATTCACATTTGTAATTAGATATTTTTAAAATATTTCTGAGTTACATAAAATATGTAAATGAATGTTCTAAACATTTAGCTACTGAGAAAAAAATATATGCAATGTGATGTTCCATAAAAGCCAGGATTCTTACCCATATAATTTGCTGCTCAACCATTACCACATTACATAATACGTTGAGTATTGTTTCTGTATTATTTGTCAATAAAAGAATGAGTGGATAAGTAACTAATTAGTTAAATTCCAGTAATTATCTTTCATTTTCTTCAGAATTTTATGGAAATTGTTTAATTTATTTTATCAAATATTTAAACATAAACCAAATATGGACATTAGTATTCAAGTAAGATCATGTTTTCAGAATACTGAATTTTAATACTGATTACATGAGAATGGCTTTGTGCCAGTATTTATTATTTAACTCATTAATTAATTTGTAATTTATTTGCATAGGTGAAATGGAAACCAATTATAATGATTTAAATATCTTCAATTACCTCGTTAACTATTATGGATATCTCATTCTGTAGGAGCAAAATTAGAGTTACATTATCTTTCAGCCAAAATGAAAGACTTACAAAGTAAGCAAAACATTTTCAGCTTCTTTTCTTACATCTCTCAAAACTTTTAGCACACCTATTTCACTTGAAACTGTCTTGCTTTCAACTTGTAGTTGTACTAATAAACTGAAGATGATTTAGTCCAGACTGTTAAAAGTATTGATGTGGTCATTAGAAATGTAATATTTTCAAATTTCTACCACTATAATGAAACACTTGAGACAATTTCTTTATAGAGACATATGGTTAATTTGGCTCACAGTTTCTGAATCCTCCATCTGTAATTGGGACTACCAATTGTTATTGTATCTCTGGTAGCATGGCTAGATGGCAACAGGGGAGAGTCTTATAGCCAGGTATCAGAAAATGAGGAGGAGAATGAAAGGAGAGTATCCCAGCAGCATCATTGGAAGCAACACTTGCCATGCCCTCAAGACTTTAAATCCCTAAGACTTCCACCACATATCAACAGTGACATCCGGAGTACCATGATTAGTACACAGTATATTTACAACTCATTCATAAAAATGAGGGGACATGTGATAATTGGGTCACTATTAGTTTTAAAATAAAGATCACATTAGAAATCAAATTCCATCTTTAATAACAGTATAGTATGTAATGTAAAACCTTCTGTTGTTCAATGACATCTACCACTGAAATAAAGATAATTTCAATAATAAAATCTATTCTAGTTATTTTGAGTTGTAGCTATTTTTGAGAAAATGGACAAAATTCTACGATTTCAAGGCAAATTATCACTTAAAAAGTTATACCAATAGAGTCTCATCAACATGACTTTCTCATATTGACCTGGACAATGGTGACACCAATGAGCATGCCAATCTGGATGAGGTAAACCCAGTAGTCCTCAATCCTACATAAGGAACTATAGGCAGCTAAGGATCTGTCAGAGTGGAGATAAGGTCATTCCTGGGAACAGCATCAACTGGCTGTTCATTGCCAAACAGAGAGCTGTGAAAACGTACGACTAACATTCTGTAGATTGAGCAGGTCATATTTAGGAACACACATACACACACACACACACACACACACACACACACACACACACACACATAAATTTGAAGGAGAGCTTGGAGAAGTAAATGGGAGGTTTGGAGGGAACAAAAGGAAAGGAGAGATGTAATTTACAGTCTCAACATGAAAAGCAAGAGGAAATCTGAATGTGTTCATTGCATTTGTGGGAGAGACCTGTTACATTCTGATGTCGTGTCATCCTGATGCTGCCTGTATGTCTTGCCTTGCAAGGTATCAGATTTGACAGTACAGGAAAGGAGGTCTATTTAGTGGATATTTACCAGACACTGTTGGCATTATGACCTTGGACATCCCTATCTCTATGACTGAGAAAAATATTCCCTGGTTTATGTATTTAATTGCAGTAGTATAAATGAACTAAACCATTTATTAGACATTTCAATGACATTGAATGTGTTAACTGATAGAGGCTTTTTTAGTTACTTTTATCTTTGCTAAGTAAGTAGAACTGCCAATGTGTGTATATGCATATATATGCATGTGAGTGCACTATATATACTATATAAAGACATACTAGGTTTATATATTTCTTATATTGTCTACTTTTACAATTGGAAATATGTGCACATCTATCTCTCTATCTCTCTATCTATCTATCTATCTATCTATCTATCTAGATTTCAATTAATCTATATGTATACACACACACGTGTATGTAATGCACATGTTAATGATTTATTTTCTACTCATCTTGGTACCTATGTATTTAATTGCTAGGAAAAGCTTCATTTGTCTACAAGTATAAAAATGTTCTTAAGAGACTAAAAAGCAGTTTTTACAACTGTTGCAGGAAATACTTAGAGTTGAATATAATATTAAAATGTATACATATCTTGTCATTTGGGATTAGCTCCTCATGACCTTTCTGTAATCAAGAAAATCTTAAAGGAATGGCTAACTTTTTGTCCCTTTTCTTAAATTGAAATTGTACCTAATATGGTTTACATTCTTCATCATAGAATATAATATATAGATGGTGGATAACTTTTAAATTATAATTAGGAACGTAAATAGCAGGAGCAATGGTACAGTGGCAATAATTTAAAGTCAATTATATGAAAGTGAACTTAGGACTTGCAAATGATAGCATTCTTTCTTATCAATAATTGGACTTCTTTTAATTTTCTGTAAACCAAAATTTGCACAAAATTCTTAAAGAAAACTGATATTTTTATTATGCTTCAATTTAACCAAAGAATTGATAGTTTCCATGTAATAAGAAACTTTGAATAAGATGAGATTTGAATTTTGACAACATGGTCCATACTTTATTTTACAAAAAGGATTAAGTAGGAATTTATTTCTATTATACTTTTTAGAAGAAAATTTAAATTGTTAGAAAAACTTAAAACCTGTGAAAATTAACTAGAAGGACCATTTCAATTAATCAAAGCCTTATAAGAAACTCCCTATGAAAAAGAGAAGCATCTAGCAAACATTTCTCATTTAGCAATATGAAATAAATGGGGATATATTGCATAATATTAGAAATAGTTACAAGATTTTTATTATTGCATAAAGCATCATTTGCCAAACTTCAATTGATAGATTTATTTTTCTTTTCTTTATTTTATTTCTTTCTCTTAGTTTCTAACAACCTAATGCCCTTGAGAAGTTATTACTTTACAGATGCCGTGGTTCATAAATACCTGTGAGTTTACTCACACGAGACTCTTCCAAAACACATTATGATAGAGGCTAATGACAACACCTTTACACAATACTTAAAAGAACTTCCTTTAACAAAGGTAAGGTGGAGAAATTGTGGCATGCTTGTGAGAGGCCTCAATGAACTAAAGTTAAATAAAAAGCATATACATTCTTAACTAAAATTCAAATTTTACAGATTCAGTAGCTAAACAACTAGTTTTCCTTGTTAGTAAGATTATTTCTTAGACTTCTTTTGGTTATATTGAAAGATGAGCAGTGCTTCCTGGAAACACTAATTTTCCAAACATGGAACTTTTGGTATAACAATTTTGGTATGACATTTAGTATAACCATTTTCATGTGTCTGTGTGCACTGGTGCACAGGTGTGTGCATTTGATATGTGTGTATGGAGACCAGAGTTTCAGTTATTGTGTCCACAACATCTTCCTTAGCATAGTTCACTTTGTTTTCTTGTGTCAATGGCTATCATTGAACCTAGGAATCAATATTCTGGTAGTGTGTCTTGAGAAAAAGGCACAAAAATTTTCCTGTGTCTACACGTGACTAGGAAAGTGCCACTGGCTTAGGCTGGTTTTTGTTGTTGTTTGTTTGTTTTGTTAATTTTCCCCAGTAGTTTTGATATCACACTTAAATCTTCATGCCTGCTTGTCAAGCATTCTACTCACTGATCTATCTTCTGAGTCCCCCCCATTTTTATCAGTCTTGAAAATGAATATATATGTTTTTATATTTTTATTAAAAAATTCATACAATATATATTGATTATGATTTTTATCCTCTCAGATCCTCCCCAAGTCTCTACACACCCAATTTCAATTAATTCTTCTCTTCTCCCTCCCTCTCAAAAAAAGCAATGACAAAATGAATCAAAACAGACAAATTAAAGCAACAAACAAAAATATTAAATTGGATGTTCTACATCATCTACAAGGACACTTACTCAAACTATATTCATATCAGCTTTATTCATGATAGCCAAAATTGGAAACAATTTAGATGTCCATCAAGTGAAAAACTGATAAAGAAAATGTGCTAATTTTGCAAAACATAGTTTTACTCATCTGTAAAAACAATTACACTGTCTCAGTAGGTGGGCCAGCCCCTCACGGTCCTAACTTCCTAACTCATCTTCTCCCACCTTCTGCTCTTCAACTGCACCTTGGGGGCTCAATCCATTGCTCTGATGTGAATGTGGGTCTCTGTCTCTATCTCCATCCATCGCATGAAATTTCTATAATGGTAATCAAGATAATCATCAATGTGACTGTGGTACAAGACTAGTTCTGGCACCCTCTCCTCTGCTGCCTGAATACCTAGCTGGGGACATGCCCGTGGACACCTGGGATCCCCAGGGCCAAGTATCTTGCCAACCCTAAAATGATTCTCTTAATGTAGATATCTTATTCCCTTCTCCAATGTCCACCTTTCTTCCATCTTCACCCTCCCACTCCCCCAAGCTCTCCCCA
>PVIU01013521.1:42389-55765 GCA_004026605.1 Ondatra zibethicus | reverse complement strand
AAATGATACCTGAAATGCTGGGTGTGGAGGTGCACACCTTTGATTTCATCACTTGATAGGTATAGACAGGGTGTACTCTGTGAGTCTGAGGTCAGCCTGGAACTCCCTATGTAGGCCAACATAAAGGAAAGCAAAATATATCTGCAATTTTAGTTCGGAGCTCTTACCAGCAACTGGGTTATAAACATTTGTGGGAAGATTTATTTTTTGTTTAAGTTAAAACTTCCTTCTTTGAGGCAAATTTTCTCAAGTGATATCTAAATATTTATTTTGAAGACATGCAAATTGTTTCCCATAGTCACTATCTCATATTACATTACTAATAATGATGGACATGTTAATGGTTTCTTTTCATCCTTACCAGCATTTGGTGCTGTCACTATTTGTTTTCCATTATGCCTATTATAATAGAGATTCCGTGATTTTTTTTTGTATTGTTGGGCTTAGAATTCAGGTACCTACACATTTGAGGCAAGCATTGTACCATTGAGCCATACTCTTAGATCTCATCATGATTTTAACTCTAGTTTCCTTGTGGATAATGACGATGAGCATCTTTTAATGTGTCTGTCATTAGCACATCTTCTTTGACATCTCTTCCCATTTATATATTGTGTCTACCAGCAGTGAGGCATGATAGCAGGAAGAATTAGGAAGAAGAAGATGGATATTAGTATAAATATCAACATAATTTATCCTTATGATGTTATAACTGTTGTGTATCTTGATAGTCACATGATCATACAAACTTATACAATGGTACAGAGCTGATGCAGATGCAGATGCATACACACACACACAAGTGACTATATATAAAGCTGGGGAATATTACTAAGAGAGACGATAGCAACATTAATAACCTGAATTTATATTATAATTTTTCAAAACATTACAAAATGAAATACATAAAATGCATATGGATTGTATCTGTATTATTCATGATAACTAAATGGAAGTCTAAAATTATTTCAACAAATATTTCAGCCAAAAATAATTGAAGACAGTATCAGCATTAACTGCCTGTAGCTCCCTTACTAAATATAGGTTATTAAGTTGGTTGCACCTGACAGTCTACATCAGTGTTCTCAACCCGTGGGTTGTGACCCCTTTGGGGGTCAAGTGACACTTCCATGGGTGTCACATTTCAGATATCCAGAAATTGTGATATTTACATCACAATTCATAATAGTAGCAAAATTACAGTTCTGAGGTAGCAATGAAAGTAATTTTATGGTTGGGGGTCACCACAACATGAGGAACTGTGCTAAAGTGTCTAAGCATTAGAAAGGTTGAGAACCACTAGTGTGTATGGAAATGACAGTACTAAACAAATTACGTGTGACTGGATATCATGCATAGGAGGTCCTGGGAACCATTGATGATTAATCTTGCAATTAGTTTAAACTCTGGATCTTAATATACTTTTAAATGTCTGCATTAGTCTCTTTTCTCACTGGTAATGCAGAAAAGGAAGAGTTGATTTTACCTAGCAAATTGAGAAAGTGTTGTTCATCATGGATGGAAAAGAATGGTGGAAGAGTTTGTGTTATGAATTGCTCCCATATTGTAGATCAAGAAGCAGGGGACTGTTTCAAAGCAAGGCTGTCTTATGATAGATACTCAGAGCCCAGCTCCCAGCTACTCACGTTATCTAGCTGACTGTGCCTTTGAAAGCTTCTACAACCTTCTCAAAGAGCAGCATTTAGTAAGAAACTAAATGATCACACACATGACTTATGGGAGACACTTCACAGCATACCATAACTAGGCAAAGGTCATGTCTGCATATTTTACTTACTTATTGCCTGGCTCTACGCTGGCTTATGATGATAAATTTTCACTAGATGGAGGAAATAATTAATGACTAATTGAGCAAACTAATGAATGTTGATTCAGAGAAGCTTGTGAAATGCATGTGATCTTCAGAAAAATTGCAGGACAAGAATTACAATATCAAAGTTATCAGTGACCATTATCTAGGCTGGAAAAGTTTCTTTGGATTGGCATTGATCAGATTTTTGAATGATATAAATAATATAAACTTATTGTAGACAATGTGGAAACAGAAATGATACAAATCCATGAGTAAGTGATATAACCGTGTAACCACTAAGATGTACTTGCTGATGCTTTGGTTAACTTCCCCTGAGTCTAATATATTTACATTATAGATGTGAAAACATGTTCACCGTATAATATTTGGAAAATTATTAGTGTTAGTGTAAGTGTAAGGAAATAAAAAAAGACTTCATAAAATCTAGCATTGAAAGTCCTTCAAAAATTATGGTATTTCCCTTGGATTTTATTTATAATTTTATACGTTTCTTTATAGTGTACAGATGGTTTGTATCTGGATTGTTATTTCACCTTTCATATATTATAAATATTCAAAATCATACATTATTGGTGACATAGTAATCAATAGTGCATGAAATGATTCACTTTCTTAGTCATAACTCTATCATAACAAAATCAGATTATTTTCTTCTCATTGGCAGTACTTTGGAAAATACTTGAATGTACATTTAAGCAGATATTTGGATACCTATTAAAATACATTCCCATAGGTTTAGCTGATAAGAATTATTGTTGTAATCTTGATATGTATATCTCAATTGTTGCAAGAACTTACCCTATACATGTGTATGGAAACATGCTTGCTGTATCCCTTCTGATCAGGATTTTCTCTAATTCTTTATTTTGAAAATGATTATATATTTATAGCAAGTTGGAAAAGTAATACTAAACTACATTGACCCAATTTTCCTAATGCTGAGATTATATATAACTGCAGTGTAATGTCAAAACTAAGAAATTAATATTACAGTGTTAGACAACAGACCTGGTATAGTTTGTTCATTAATCACTGATTCATTCTTCTAGTGAATATTCATTGTTACATACTCATGTACAGGCAATGATATTAACACAGTAGCATTGGAATACAGATCTGATACACAGAAATACATACATATGCATACATAATATAATTTCAATAATTTTATATGTACTTGCATGTGTGTAGATGTAGGCTATTTGATAAATATATACATTTGTTTAGTACTGTAATAATTAGGATGCAGAAGTATAACGCCACCAGAAAAGAACTTCCATCTACTACTCCTTCATACTCACAGCCCCCACATTAGTCCCTGTAAAACGTTATTCTGTTCTCCATTTTTATAATTAAGTTTTATTTTTAAATTCCTAAACTTTTATTTACTTATTTTATGCATATAAATATTTCCCTGTGTGTGTGTGTGTGTGTGTGTGTGTGTGTGTGTGTGTGCGTGCGTGCGTGCGCGCACTACATGCATGCCTATTTTCTGAGGAGTTCAGAAAATGGTTTTAAGTTCCCTGGAACTGAAGTGATGGATGATTCTGAGCAACTCTGTGGATGCTGAGAATTGAAGCTATGTCTTCTGTAAGAGCAACAAAATAAACTACTGAATCATCTCTTCAGCCCCTCTTTATGATTCTACTATTTAAAATATATTATATAATAGCAACAATACTGTGGTGATGTATTGTTTGTACAAATAAATTTTTCCTGAAGATCAGGGGGCAGAGCTAGCCACTAGCAAACCATAGAGCTCTGGAGGTCTGTACAGACAGACAGAAAGTGATATGGTTGGCCAGAGAGAGGAAGTAATAAGGCAGGAAGAAACAGGAACTCAATCTCTTTTAGTCTTGGAAGTAGAGTAGGTAAGGTGGTCATGATTTTGCTCCTTCATCTCTCTGATCTCTCAGCATTTTCCCCAATATCTAACTCCAGGCTTTTATTATTAAGACCTATTAGCACTCACATTACATAATACAGAGTAAAATCTTTCACAGTTTCCTTTTCCCCATCTAGGTTGATGCAAATCCAATATTTCATTCATTTGTGTGGCTGAGTAGTATTCCATTATCCAGGATTTGTGCTAGGGACAGTTTGGTCACTTATAGTTTTAAACTATTTTTTTAATCGATTTTTATTGAGTTCTACATCTTTCTCTGCTCCTCTCCCTGCCTTTTCCCTCCCCTTCAACCTTCTCTCAAGATCCCTAAGCTACCAATTTACTCAGGAGATCCTGTCTTTTTCTACTCCCCATGTAGATTAGATCCATGTATGTCTCTTGTAGAGTCTTCATTGTTCTCTAAGTTCTCTGGGATTGTGATTTGTAGACTGGTTTTCTTTGCTTTATGTTTAAAAACCACTTATGAGTGAATACATATGAAAATTGTCTTTCTGGGTTTGCATTATGTCACTCAAAATTATGTTTTCTAGCTACATCAATTTGCCTGCAAATTTCAAGATGTCGTTATTTTTTCTGTTGTGTAATACTCCATTGTGTAAATGTACCACATTTTCCTTATCCATTCTTTGGTCGAGAGGCATTTAGTTGTGAACTCAAGAAATTGGTCACCAAAAGAACACATAATCCAATAAAAAAAAATAGTACAGACCTAAACAGAAAACTCTCAACAGAGGAATCTAAAATGGCTGAAAGACACTTAAGGAAATGTTCAAAATTCTTAGTCATCAGAGAAATGCAAATCAAAACAACTCTGAGATTCTATCTTACACCTGTAAGAATGGCCAAGATCAAAAACACTGATGACAACCTATGCTGGAGAGGTTGTGGGGAAAAGGGAACACTTCTGCATTGCTGGTGGGAATGCAAGCTGGTACAACCCCTATGGATGTCAGTGTGGCGATTTCTCAAAAAATTAGGAAACAACCTTCCTCAAGACCCAGCAATACCACTTTGGGGTATATACCCAAAGGATGCTCAATTGTGCCACAAGGGCATGTGCTCAACTATGTTCATAGCAACTTTGTTTGTCATAGCCAGAAACTAGTTTTAAACTATTATGAAAAAAAGTGATGTGAATATTCTTGTGCATTTTTGAGTGCATATTCTCATTTCTATGGCTTGTGTGTTAGCTGAATACAGAGTTTATATGAAATCATCAAACTATTATCTAGCATGTCTTTGTCATTTTTTAGCTCACTAACAGCTATAATGGATGGTCATAACATCTCTTACATAATTTGGTATTGTCACTGTTTTCGTTTTAGTCATTCTGATAGTAGATACTAATGCCACATAATTTCAATGTGCATTTTCATAGCAGGCAATGTTGTTGAGTTTTTTCACATGATTATTTACTACCCATGGCTTCCCTTTGGAGATTTGTCTGTAACTTTTGTTGGATTGTTTCTCTTTCTTTTTTTAAACTTTTTTATTTTTTCTTTGAGTTTTTCACATCATTCATATCCCACTGAACCTTCCCACAAATAAAACAAAAAAAAATTAAGAGAGAAAAAAATGGGTAAAAGGAAGAAGGGGTACTCTCATCATGAGAGCTACAGTGTGACACAGTTAGTCATGCAGTAAATCTCTTTATTCATACATTTTTACATACAGGTGTTCATTGCAAAGAAGCATTGGTCTGGTTTGAGACCCATTGAATTTTGAAAAATCCTTATATACTTTGTTTAGGGTTTGAAGTCTAGTTAACAGTGTTGTATCAATGCCAGTCTCCTGGCTTTGATTTCCTAGCAATGTTACACAAGATTCATTACTAGTAGAACCTTCGTAAAAAGTTCAAGGAACTCTGTTAGGAGAATAGTTACTTTTTCATATATGTGATGTATAAGTATTTCTTTCCAATTTGTGGCTTGTTTTCAGTATTCTAATATTTTTTCACAGACACCAGGTTTTGATATAATGTCAGAATAGGCTAATAAGTAGCAATTTGAGTATGAAACAAGCTAAAATAGCAAACATGCTCACTAGATCAGGAAGGTCTCACTGCAGTATCTGGAAGAAGATGTGCAAATATTTTTTGTCACCTACTGGGTGTCTCACTGATCTCTGCCACCTGTCTGTGGCTTCCTCTCCTTACTAGTTGTGAGATGTACTCTACACTGGCATTGAATTGGAAGTACAGTGTTAGGCCTTTTATGTGTTCTCCAGTGTTATTCCTACTTCTGGGTATTTTTAGTCACTTGGTGTATAGGCAGTCCACCTGGCTTTATGCCTCTCACAACCTGGAGACTCCAGCTGCTGTCTGATGGATGACACTATCTCTGTGACCATTCTTCACCTTGTATTCATGCTGCTGACCTTGGCTTTGAACATACTCTGTGGTGTAACCTGGCCAGAACTAAAATTTGTTGTATCAAGTAGTTGTATCATCTGAATCTGAGCTACATAGGATTTTAGGATCAGATTTTCATGTATTTGAAGTTCAAAATTGAGGATAACACCTATACAAAGGACTGTAGTTTGTATGTTCCTGCCATCTTTACTTGATAAGGTAAACTACGTGAGAAATACTGGAGGATGGGAAGGCAGCATTCATATTTTTTCTTTAAATGTTCAGTTGTAATTCAAGATATATGCTTTTAAGGAGCTTGAATAATCTTATGCTATAGGAAGTATTACAGCTTGTATTAGCCTGCCTATGGGGAAATGGCCTCCCTTACTATTTACAGGGAAGCTGAGTGTGCATGTGCCCCTTCTCTCCCATTCCCCTTGCTCCATGCCCGGTCAGCTGCTCCTTTGGGTCATGTGATTTAACTGATCAAGCGGAAAATTCTGATTTGTGAGTTTACCCCTTAATAAATGCCTATATATATATTTCTTATTTCTGAGCTAGTGTGGGATTTCTTTTAAGCATCTGACTGCCTTAATTCCCGGTATATCTGGCGTCCACGTGGATTTAAACTCCTTGCCTCTGGGCGGGTTCGCCGAGCCACTTAAGGGGCAGGAATCCCCATCAAAATCCCCACCACAGAGGAGTTTGCAGTGCTTAAGAAGGCAGGCCAAGAACAGATGGCCGCATTGTTTACCAACCAACGCAAACACTACCCCCCAGGGAGATTCCTTGTCATGTGTGAATTCTGCGGCTTCTGGGTTTCTGTTCTCTGCACCTGGACTCTGGGTTTTCTTGCTCCATGTATAGAACTGATTTAACTGCACTTAATCTGTTGAGCAACTCATATTTCCCCATTTTTTAACAAGTAACCAAGGTGGACTTTAACACAGGACCTGTCATGCTGCCTTTGCATTGGTTCTAGTTGCAACTTGGAAACAGCTGCATCTGCTGGAGAACAGGTAATACAGCAGATTTCGTTTCTAATGGAACTTTAACTGCGTTCTTGACTACCAAAATGGAAGGTATTACACAAGGCCTATATGACTATGGAGCTAACTCAATTTACTGGTTACCAGGTTTCAATTTTCTTCTCCATATTCTATCATTAAGGAAAAATATGTCACTAGTTGACAGGATTAATATAATTGAAAATCAGAGGTTATCTGAACAAGTGGATACTATGATAGGAAAAAGACAATGATAAAAAGATTTGAAATGATTGAGGAAATTATTGGGGCTGGTGAACAGGGAAACAAGGCACAAGGACATGATACAGTGTCACCACTGGCTGTCAGAACTGGTTTACCCAGGGTTTTAGCATCCTACCCTGTAATTTACTCTGACAAAGAATCAACTGCTAAAGTCTCGAAGGGATCCAAAGAAGGTAGATGGATGTCAATAGGACTGAATGATCTAAAGAAATTAAGCAAGCTGTCTTTACTTATGGGTTGCATTCCACATTTGTTAAGGAGATGATAAAAACCAGGGCTTCTAATATCAGAGCTACCCCTCATGTTTTTTTTCTCAGTTAGTGTCAGCAGTCCTGGATGATGAACTGTTCTTGATTTTTATTTTTATTTCAGGGAGGAATCTAAACATAGGGAATGACAGGGAAAAACTAAAGGTCTTGAGATTACCCAAAATCAACTTCTTGTTGAAGACCTGTATGCTGACCCATAGGTCCAAGATCTTTATGATGAAGAAATCTTGTCCGTATGCCACAAAGCAGCCTTGAAAGCTTGGGACAGGATCCAGGAACCAATGAATGCAGATCAATAACAGACAGACAGACAAGGCAACCCGATACCATCGGGAAACTCCCTGAGGGGCCTCTCGCAGCCCCCAAGGCCAAAAGTGGCCCAGTCATTTCTAGTAACCATGGAGGACATGTCACACCAGGAAAATTAAAAACTCTAGAACCTTCTGTGCAAGACCATAATGTTCTAAATGATGGCTCAAATTTGGAGGATAAGTTAAAAATTCAAATAGGAAGTAAGAAACGTATATTTTGGTAAACTTCTATAAATCATCAGAGACCAAAGCTGAGAGTGTGCATAAATGGAATTGTAACTGTTGGCTTGATAGATACAGGAGTGGATGTTAGTTACTCGAGGGTTGTAGCATCCAAATTGGCCTCTTCAAGAGGCAGATCTTCAATTACTAGGAATTGGAAACATATCTCAAGTTAAACAAAGTAAAAGATGGGTTGACTGTATTGGGCCAGAAGGTCAAAGAGGGAAGCTGAGGCCATATGTAGCTGATATTGCAATAAATTTATGGGGTTGTGACCTGCTACAGCAATGGGATATCCAGATTAACATTCCTGCAGTCCCAGGAACTCATAATTCTGGGAAGGATGTAATAAGGTACTATGCACAAAGGTCACCAGCCATTCAGGCTGTACAAGAACATTAAGCAACTAACAAACCTGTAGAGGTACTAATGGCCCTACCTTTAAAATGGCTAGCTCAGAAGCCTATATGGATTAAGCAATGGCCTCTAGCTGAAGATAAATTGCAAGCTTTAGAATGATTGGTACAGGAGCAACTATATGCTCGACATATTGAGGAGTCAACTAGCCCTTGGAATTCTCCTGTGTTTGTTGTAAAAAAGAAATCTGGTAAATGGAGAATGGTGACAGATCTAAGGGCTGTCAACAAGGTAATTCAACCTATGGGATCTCTACAGTCTGGAATTCCTCTGCCTCCTCTGTTACCAAAGTGTTGGCCTCTTATAGTTATTGATTTGAAATATTGTTTCTTTCTATACCTATAAAGAAAAGGATAGAGAAAAATTTGCCTTCACAGTGCCTACGTATAATAATTCTCAGCCTACCAGGAGATACCAGTAGACTATCCTCCCACAAGGGATACTCAATAGCCTGACCCTGTGTCAATATTTTGTAAATCAGCCATTGGAAATAATATGTAAGCAATTTCCTAAGTCTATAATTTATCATTACATGGATGACATTTTGCTATCTGATTCACACATAGATGCTTTAGAAAGAATGTGAAGTAAAGATAGTTTTACCTACATGGGGATTGCAGATTGCTCCAGAAAAAATACAGAGAGGAGATTCTGACAATCACCTAGGTTATAAAATAGGTTTACAGAAAATTAGGACACAAAAGGCACAAATTAGGAAAGACCAGTTACAGACCCTTAATGACTTTCAACGATTGTGAGGAGACATGTCCAGTTGATCACCAGCTGTTGGGATAACACCTAATCTAATATTTCATTTAAACAAAACCTTAGATGGTGATAAGGATTTGAATAGTTCCAGAGAATTAACAGCTGAGGCAGAAAAGGAACTGACAATGGTTGAGAAAATATTACAGGAGGCACATGCGGATATGGTGAATCCAAATCTTAGTTGTATTCTAGTCATATTGCCTTCCAGAATTTCTCCTACAGGAATTTTAATGCAAAGGAAGATATTATTTTATAATGGATCTTTTTAACCAAATAAACCAAGTAAAAAATTAATAACTTATGTGGAAAACGTCTCTGAATTAATTATAGAAGGTAAATTGAGATGTTGTCAATTAGCAGGTACAGACCCAACAGAAATTATAGTGCCTTTCACTACTGATGAAATAAAAAAGTTATGGGAAGACAATGAACCATGGCAAAGAGCTTGTGCTAATTTTGGGGAGAAATTAATAGCAACTATCCCAAAAGGGATAGACTTAACCTTATAAAGAGAACTTCTTGGCTTCTTCCTCGAATTGTATGTGATGCTCCAAAAACTCTAGCCAGTACATTTTATAATGATCCTAATAAATCTGGGAAAACAGGTTACAGATCAGACAAATTGAGTAAGGTGGAACAAAGCCCTTATAATTCTGTCCAGAAGGCAGAATTATATGCCATTCTTATGGTGCTAAGAGATTTTAAAGAACCTCTTAATAGAGTTACTGACTCACAATATGCAGAAAGAGTTATCTTGCATATTGAAACTGCTGAATTTATACCAGATGATACAGAATTTTCTTCATTATTTATCCAGGTGGAAGACATAATCAGGAATAGGCTTTGTTCTATGTCCATAATACACATCCAATCAGATATAGGTCTGCCAGGTCCTCTAGCAGAAGGTAATGCAGAAATTGATCAATTATTGATTAGAACCATGTTGCAGGCCTCAGAATTTCATAAAAACATCACATCATTACAAAGGTTTAAAGAAAGAGTTTTCTATTGCATGGCAACAAGTAAAGGAGATTAAAAAGAGGTGTCCTATTTGCTCTTTACATAACCAAACACCACTACCTGCAGGAACTAACTCAAAGGGTACTCAAAGGAATGGAATCTGGCAGATGGATGTGTTCCACTTTACAGAATTTGGTAAATTAAAATATGTACACCACACCATAGACACATATCCAAGTTTTCAATGGGTTGAGCTCAGAAAAGGCTGATCCAGTAATCTCACATTTATTGGAAGTTATAGCCATCATGGGTATACCTGCACAAATAAAGACAGACAATGATCTGGCATATGTATCTAAAAATAATGAAGCAGTATTTTTCTTATTATAATATAAAGCACATTACAGGTATACCAAATAGTCCTACAGGTCAGGCAGTTGTAGAAAGGTCAAATCATACTATAAAGGATATACTGAACAAACAGAAAGGGGTAGAAAATCAGAAATAGATTATATAATGCTTTATTAACCTTGATTTTTTAATGCTAATGAGAAATGGACAACAGCAGCAGAAAGACAGGGGATAATGGAAAAGTCTGCTGAATTAAATCAACCAATTTATTTCAAGGATGTGCTGACCTAGCAATGGAAGACAGGAGATGTGCTGCATTTGGGAAGGGGTTTTGCTCTTCTTTCCATAGGAGAAGAAAAATTGTGGATACCATTGAAATTAATAAAGGTTCTGTTCAAAGAGGAGAAACCTCTTGGAAAGGAGAAATGACAGCTCATCCACAATGATGATAATCATACAGGTGGTAAGAAAAGCGTATAGGATGGGGGCAGGGTTCTGTTCTTATCTTTGCAGGAAGACACTCATCTTCAAAGAATTCAAAGAATCCTGGATGTTTGAATACTGACAGTTGGAAAAATAACTACCCAATAAAGATCATCAAGAAACCCAAAAATGTTCAGTAATTATAGATGTTGAGAATATATATGTGTGTGTGTGTGTGTGTGTGTGTGTGTGTGTGTGTGTGTGTGTGTGTATTTCTAAATATATAGATCTTGTTTGGAGTTGGACACTGACTCTGTCCCTGTCTAATTCCAAGCCTGTTCTTAAGAGAAAAGCCCAGAGTTTCTGTTTCATGTCAGGAGCCATGATATCGGACAAAAAGAAGTAAGAATTTAGAAAAAAAAACTTTATTTCTTTCATGTCTATTTTTGTCTTTATCATACCCTTCATTGAATATATATGTCTATATAAATAATGCTTAAGTTTACCACAATGAACAATGAATTTTCCTGCAGTAATCCTTGATGTTTCCAGGAAGAAGATAGGGACCCACAACAACAACTCCACCTTGTTGAAATGACATCATGATACTGATAGCGCTACTACAAGACCTGTTTTGGGTACAAGCTGCACAGGATGGTTCCAACTTGGTTAGCTGAAATGGTGCACATCTTTTTACAATATTCTGGCCAGACCTCCACAAAATACTCAGAGATTATTTGCAATCTTACCAGACATTAATCTTGAAACTTAACCATTATTTTCCTTCACAGGATCCCGTAGAAAAAACTTTGCCCACATGACAGCTGGAAGTAATTCTAGAAGACGACGTCTGCTCTCCCAGCAAAGTTTGTTCTCAGGGTTAGGGACATCATTTAGGGGTTGATTATAATTGGTATATGGTTAAGGGTTGGGGGGAAATTTTATAAGCTCAGGGATCTTTTTGTAAAAAAAAAAAAGGGGGTGTTGCAATGAGGGGCTCGGGCTGTGTTCCCGGCGCCGGGCCCCTTGTGCCATCCGGCTCCCGGTGTGTACCCGAAATAATTACACGGAAACTGTATTAATTTAAATACTGCCTGGCCCATTATCTCCAGCCCCTTATTGGCTAACTCTCACATATTATTTTAGCCCATCTCCATTAATGTGTATCGCCACTTGAGTTGTGGCTTACCGGCATGAGTCTAACCTGTGTCCATCTTGTGCTGGAAAAGGATGGCGTCTGCTACACTGCCTTCTCTCTCACAGCATTCTGTTCTATCTACTCCACCCACCCAAGGGCTGTCCTACCAAAAGGCCAAGGAAGTTTTCTTTATTTAGCCAATGAGGGCAATATACAAACAGAAGACCCTCCTACACCATTTCCCCTTTTTCTGTTTAAACAAAAAAGAAAGGCTTTAACTTTAACATAGTAAAATTACATAACAAAATTTATCAAGCAAGAATTACAGTTACAACCTATTTTATCTTTTATCATGACAAACGAAAACTATAACTATCCATTCTTCAACTCCATCAAAGACTCCAGAAGGATATAATATTACCTAAGTAAACAAGTAATAAGCAACTTCCAAACTCTAGAAATGACAGAGACATCTCACTGCCTGGACAGTCACCCAAAGTTCCTCTGTACCATTGGGGCATCCATCTTCAGCCTACAGGCCCATTGTATCCAGCAGACTTTTCCATGAAGCAGGAAAATTCAAAGACAGTTCAGTCACTTTCTTCTGTGTCCTGCAGAATGTCTCGTAGACTATTTCATGAAGCAGGAACCCTGAAGGATCATCTCACCTTTAGGCAAGTTCAGCAGTCCTCTTTTTGCGGGTTCTTTGTGTCCAGTTTATGCAACAGTCCAGGCAAGAGCACTTTCTTGCCCAACTCCATAAGGAGTCTCTTTGATGCCTGTCTTCTCTTGAAGTAGCTGGTGCTGCCAGGAGCAGATGTGTCTCATTGTCATGAAAAGTCTTAAGTTATTAAAATATTTAAATGCCATATTCTGTCATCTTTGAAAGATATGAAGAATGTCTATCTAACTGAAATATACCTCTATATATCTAGAAAATCTAACTAACATGACTAAAAGCTTGACTATATCAATGATTATCCATTAACAACCTACATTTCTTAATTATACATTACATTTTTAAATGAACTACACAATCACAATACCTTAATCAATATCAGAAATACATATATATAACAAAATTGACCTTAAATTTATATCAATAAAGCAAAATTTATGCCAATGTAAATTATCCATATCTATATCATCTCCCCCT
>PVIU01013521.1:32034-42289 GCA_004026605.1 Ondatra zibethicus | reverse complement strand
AGTAGTTACTTCTCTCCAAACTTCTTCCTGCTGTATGGGGGCGCTGTCAATCAGGTCTGTCATGGTGTATCCTGTTCATCTCAGTCACCAGTTGAGTGAAGTAATTTTCTGAAGGTGTTCACAGTGACCTTTCAGGAGGGCGTGGTCTATTAAACCACATCGGTGTAGAAGGAATCCACAGGGTACCATCCTCTGTGAAAACAAAAGAAGAACCTCCTTTCCAAAGCACCATATCCTTAGACCCAAATTTTGAAGCCATTATGCCTTTATGATAATATCCATGCTGGTTTAGCTTAGCAGCTCAGACAATGAAACGTCTCTCTGTACTTAGCTCCTTTATAGTCAAAAAATTCAAAGAAAACACAATAAAATACATAATCCAGACATTCTGTGAATTTTCCATTTTTACGTGGCTTATTATTTTTTTAATCTTTGACTATCTGTACTCTGTCTCTTTAAAGACTTTACCCTTTTATTTTAAGCATCAACATTATTTTATGACTCACTATACTCTTTTTCTTTTCTCTCCCAAGCCTACGTACAGCCATCTAACACTGTGACCCATTTAGAGGTCTTTTATGTCTGAATCTGTCCTATTGTGAATCTGTAATTCTTTACTATCCAGGAGCACTTCTTAAAATGTTAAGCAGTTCTTAAAATCTTAAGTTGCACTTTGTAGGGGTTGTAAGGTACTGCCTGATTCCTGCCCAGTCTAAACCTTAACTACGCTTTTATTATGATAATTATGATCCTGCCTGAGATTAGCACAGTTCAGCTTGGCGGAGCCAGCTCTGCTCCTGCCTCAGAGCCATGTGGTGCCCCTGAGCCAAGCACAGTTCCAAGCACACAGCAGTCCACATTGCCATCAAGCAAGCCATAGCACTTTAGTCAGAAATCCCATGCAAATAATCTGTCTCCAGCGGGAGCCAGAGATGGTGCCGGCAGCATAGCCCAGAAAGCCGGCATTTTAAAACCGCCGGAGCTTTTTTACTGTTGCGGCTGCTGGGTGAGGAAATTTTCTCTGCGGCACCCTGCTAGTAAACAGCAAAAACTCTGTTAAACTTTGTATTCTTTTTGAAGCTCTCTCAAATTGTATGTGGAGTCAGAAAACCACGTTGGGCGTCAATCTGTTGCAATGAGGGGCTCGTGCTGCATTCCCGGCGCCAGGCCCCTTGTGCCATCCGGCTCCCGGTGTGTACCCGAAATAATTACACAGAAACTGTATTCATTTAAATACTGCCTGGCCCATTATCTCCAGCCCCTTATTGGCTAACTCTCACATATTATTTTAGCCCATCTCCATTAATGTGTATTGCCACTTGAGTTGTGGCTTACCGGCATGAGTCTAACCCGTGTCCATCTTGTGCTGGAAAAGGATGGCGTCTGCTACACTGCCTTCTCTCTCACAGCATTCTGTTCTATCTACTCCACCCACCCAAGGGCTGTCCTACCAAAAGGCCAAGGCAGTTTTCTTTATTTAACCAATGAGGGCAATATACAAACAGAAGACCCTCCTACACCAAAGGGGGGGAAATTAGATAATAGATTGGTTTGGGAGTTATTATTTATAAACAATTACATTGGTATAGATTCTTGTATATTGATACAAAGTTAAATTATATTAAATATTGTATGCATGCATGCTTCTACCCCTGTTTAAAATATTTTTATGTATTGATATACATATATATATATATATATTTACCGTATTGCAGTGTACAATTCTTCCTCTGATCAAGATACTTATACATTGTTTACAACTGGAGTTCATTGTCCTCATTTATTGCAGAGTTGTTTGTTGTCTTAGTTTTTAAGTTATAGAGGTATTAAGAATTCTAGATCTATAGTCATCTATGTTTGTCTTACTTATAGTTAGACTAATCAGGTTCTTTAGATACATAGAGATTATATTCTGCATAGATAGGTAATCTTCAACCACTTCAAAGAGCTATAGAAAATGGCATTTACATAACTTACAGTTCTGTTGAAGTGAGACACAATTGCTCCTGGCAGCACCAATCTATTCCCGAGTGAATGTTGAGCACCAAAGACACTCCACTTGGACCTTGTTTTCTCCTTGGCAAAACTGGCCTTTGGGCAAGGAACTGCCCATACATCAAGCACTGACAAAATACGTAGTATACAGAAATGGATGAGCAGGACTGTCAAATCTTGCCAACACAGGGTAAGATTCTTTTGGAAAATTTCTTGCCTTTGAAAGTAGTCTGTCACTTATTATAGGCCTTAGCCAAAGTTGGTTGCCCCAACGTTGCAAATGAGACTTTGTGTGATTGTCCAAGTAGCCAGTTTTCTCTATCATTTGTTGCATGTTTTGGAAGTTGCTTGATTGCACCTCCTACTCACTCAAGTAACATTATTTCTGTTCTCGGATCTTTGATGGGATTGAAGCCTAAATAAGTGTAGTTATTTTCCTCTTATGACTTGGCCAAGTAACTTATTATACAAGACTTAAGCTAGTTAGAATAGGGTATTTATTCTTATTGTATATGATTTTGTATTAGGCTTAGCACTCTCTTATTTACAGAAAAAGTGGAGGTGCTGTAGGAAGTATTACAGCTTGTTTTAGCCCGGCTACAGGGGTGTGGCCTCTCTTAATATTTATGGGGAAGCCCATCGTGTGTGTGCACCCCTTCTCTCTCTCTCATTCCCCTTGCTCTGTACCCTTTCGGCTGCTCCTTTGGGTCACATGATTCAACCTGTCAAGTGGAGAATTCTGAAATGTGAGTTTACCCCTTGATAAATGCCTACCTATTTCTTATTTCTGAGCTAGTGTGGGATTTTTTTAAGCATCTGACCGCTATAACTCCCGGTACAAGCTTACACATGAAAATTTCTTTATTTGCCTTATCACTTTCTCTACCCACTTCCAGCATCTCTTTCCTTTGATTGGATGGATGCTGAATTTCTGAACATTGCATTTTTATGGAATGCACTTTTACTGAAATATGCCCAGTCTCCCATGGCTTTAGAATCTAAGGGATCTCAATGAGGGGGTGCTAGTCTATTGATTCACCATGGGTATTCAAAGGTCATTATGGTACCCTTTATCTGTCCTGTAAGATCCAGTTTGACTATCTTCTCTTCAGCTAGATATTGTGTATGTAGTGAACAATATTTGCAAGCAAGCAATTTTGCAGAATTTTCCTGATGTTAGCACCAATAGTTTTGTTTTTCCTTCCATGTTGTTTCTACCCAGAAGAATGAATAAAGATATGATGAAACCCATTAGAAAGATAGTTTTATCTTATGAATAATCAAGATTAAAATCAACTGATATTTAATGTAGTTCTAATGATAGGCACTTGATTTTAATTCTCGAAGGGTTGAGGATTTATTAATGTGTGGAATACAATGGTATTTTCCAAGTCAGATTGTCTTTTACAATCATCTGGCATATGCATTAAAATCATTTTTGTCAGCAAAATATCCCCAACATTTTCTAGGGTTCAGTTAACCAGAAATTCCCTTTCTGACCTTTCTGCTCAGTTCAAGTATATCTTCATGCCTCACTCATGTCTGCTTGCACTTAAACAACCTGGAGCTTTCCATAGAAATGGAGAAAATCAGTGTGCACCAGGATCTATACTGATTCTTCAAATGCCAGCATTTCCAGAACCTTATACCATAGCCTGATTTGGATATACTAGAAATTGAAACCTTGTTTGCCCAGGAGCTTTTTGATAGTTTCCTTATGGAGAAAATCCTCACATAATTCATATTGCTAAGCATTTGCAAGCTATAAAAGAGCAATACAGGAACTGGATACAGCTATTAGTTGAAGTACTTTTAATACATTATTCTACCCCCAAATACTTTTACTGATATTTTAAAAATTGATTTTTTATTGATATTTATTTATTTATTTTCCATTCAAAAATTTACGCTTCCTCCCAGTCTCCCATTCCCCTCCTGCTCACCCACTAACCCTCCTCTCTCCCCCTCCATCCTTAAGAGAGGGCAGGGTACCCTGTGCTGTGGGAAATCCAAGGACTTCCCCCCTCCATCCCAGCCTAGGAAGGTGTGCATCCAAATAGACTAGGTTCCCAAAAAGCCAATACATGCAGAAGAGACAGGTTCCAGTGCCATTATCAATGGCTTCTCTGTCCACCCCCATTGGAAGCCACATTGGGAGAGTCCAGTTTGATCACATGTTCGTTCAGTCCTGGTCCAGCTGGATTTGGTGAGCTCCCATTAGATCAGGCACACTCGCTCATTGGGTGGAACAACCCCTTGCTGTCCTGACTTCTTTGCTCATCTTCTCCCTCCTTCTGCTCTTCAACTGGACCTTTGGAGCTCAGTCCATTGGTCGGATATGGATGTGGGTCTCTGTCTCTATCTCGATCCATCAGATGAAATTTCTATGGTGTCATTCAAGATATTCATCAATGTGACTATGGGACAAGGCCAATTCAGGCCCCCTCTCCTCTGCTGCCCAAGGACCTAGCTGGGGATATCTGGGATCCCTTCAAGAGCCAAGTCTCTTTACAACCCTAAAATGGCTCCCTTAATGTAGACATCTTCTTCCCTACTCCAATATCCTCCCTTCCTCTGCTGTGGGAGCTAGTTCTGCTCCTTCAGCTAATAGCCTTTAAGATACCAGATGACTGGGGCATGGTCTCTTTTGTTTTTAAAAGCAGTGGTAGCTGTGTGCTTGTTCTCTTGCTTCTGGCTTCCGGCTGTTAGACTTCCTTCCTTATCATGCAAAGGGCTGTTGTCTGGGACAGCGTTCTGTAAGTTTTTTCCCCTCAAATAAATAACCCTTTTAATAATAATTCCAAACTGATGTGGGATTGTTTTATGACTTATGCCTTCATTCTTCCATCTCCACTCTCCCACTCCCCGAAGCTCTCCCCAGTCCTTCCGTTCTCCCTTTTCCCAACTTTTGCCTGGCAATCTTGATTGCTTCCAATTTCCAGGAGGATCTATATATGTTTTTCGTCAAGCTCACCCTGCTATTAGGCTTCTCTAGGCTTGTGAACTATAAGCTTAATGCCCTTTGTTTATGGCTAGAGTTCACTAATGAGTGAGTACATACCATAATCATCTTTTTGGGTCTGGGTTATCTCACTCAGGATAGTGTTTTCTATTTCCATCCATTTGCATGCAAAATTCAAGATGACATTGTTTTTTTACTGCTCAGTAGTACTCTAATGTGTATATATTCCACACTTTCTTTATCCATTCTGCCACTGAGGGACACCTAGGTTGTTTCTAGGTTCTGACTATTACAAATAATGCTGCTATGAACAGAGTTGAACAACTGCTTTTGTAGTATGATTGGGAATCTCTTAGGTATATTCGCAAGAGTGGTATTGCTGGATCCTGAGGTAGGTTGATTCCCAATTTCCTGAGAAAGCAACACACAGATTTCCAAAGAGGTTGCACAAGTTTGCATTCCCACCAGCAATGGATGAGTGTTCCCCTTATTCCACATCCTCTCCAGCATAGGCTATCATTGGTGTTTTTGATTTTAGCCATTCTGACAGGTGTAAGGTAGTATTTTAAAGTTGTTTTGATTTGCATTTCCCTGATAGCTAAGGAAGTTGAACATGTCCTTAAGTATCTTTTGGCCATTTGAAATTCTTCTGTTGAGAATTCTCTGTTCAGATTATTACCCCATTTTTTAATTGGGTTTTAGAATTTTAATGTCTAGTTTCTTGAGTTCTTTATATATTTGGACATCAGACCTTTGTCTGATGTGGGGTTGGTGAAGATCTTCTCCCATTAAGTAGGATGCCTTTTTGTCTTAATAACAGTGTACAGGCACCCTGAACCCCATAAACTTTCCGGCCATTCAGTGGGGCTTCTCCCTGGCTACTGGCTTCCTCTACTTATCCTATCTAAGCAAGCCCACCCATTTGTCTGCGAGGTCCTTCGCCAAAAAGTGGCCATGATCCAGTACCAGTAGATCCATATGGAGGGGGTACTTACATTCACCACCACAGCCTACTTCAGGGAGGAGGGAATCTGAGAGCAAACTCCAGTGCTGAGAGGACCTAAGAGGGTGCAGAACAAGAAAAATCCCCAAGTACACAGCCACAACAAAAATTGGACCAAGCCACTGAGACTCTCCTGACTGCATTCAAAGGAAGAGATGGGCAGGCGCCAATGTGAGAATTCCTCCACCAACCTGAAAAGCAACATGATAACACGAGAATCCAGCGAATATGCAACATGAAGGCTTGAACAACCTAATCCAGAAGAAGTAGAAGAAATTGACTTTAAATGTAACATTATGAAAGTGATAGAGACCATTAAAGAAGATGTGAAAAACTCCTTTAAAGAAATGGATGAGAAGACTAACAAAAAGTTAGAAGAAATGAATAAATCCCTCAAAGATACCCTGTTTTAAAAATTGTTAATCCAGATTTTATATGCTATATCAATGATAGATTACTTTGATGAGCTACCTCACTAGCAATAAATTTACTAAGAAATCATCATCATAAACCACTTAATGTGTACCATGACAGCTTGTGGTAATGCTGGAGGAACTTCAATAATTAATTTACATTTAGCAGTCTATATACATCAAACAGACAGTGCATGTTGTAAAATTTGCTGCAGTTAATAAAAATACTGAAGGCTACAAAACAGTTTCACTGTAATGTGGAAAAGGGCCCATATAGGAAGAAATTGGATTTGAAATACTTTTTTTGGTTTTTCAAGACAGAGTTTCTCTGTGAAATAATCCTGGCTATCCTGGAAGTCACTCTGTACACCAGGCTGGCCTCAAACTACAAGCCTGACCATTAAAGGTGACTCTCTTAACCTATATTTCCCAATAACACATTACATTTTAAAATGAGCTCACAATCAAAATATCCTAATCAAGATCAGAAATATGTATACATATAACAAAATTGACCCCAAATCTGCATCAACAAAGCAAGATCCATATCAATGCAAATTTTTGATCTCTATATCATATCCCTATTTAAATGTAAAAGAACATTGATAAACAATATTTGGGAATATGGGCAGTTTTTCTTTCCAAACTGCTTCCTGCTGTATGGGGGTACTTTTAATCAGGTCTTTCATGGTGTATCCTGTGTGCTGTGTTCATCTCAGTCAGCAGTTGAGCAAAATAATTTTTCAAGGGTGTTCACAGCAACCTTTCAGGAGGCCTTGGTCCATGAAACCACATTGGTGGAGAAGCTATCCACAGGTTCTCATCTTCTGTGAAAACAAAAGAAGAACCTCTTTTCCCAAGCAACAGGTACTTAGACCCTAATTCTGAAGTCAAGATACCTTTACAATATACATGCTGGTTTAGCTTAACGGCCCATAAAATGTCTCTCTGTATTTACCTCATTCGCAGTCAAAAAATTCAAAGAAAACACAATAATATACATAATCCATACTCTCTGTGAATTTTCCATTTTTACGTGGCTAATTTTTCTTTATTCCTTTTAATCTATGACTATCTGTACTCTGTCTTTTTAAAGACTCTACCCTTTTTTAAAGCATTAACTTTATTTTATGACTTTCTATACACTTTTTCTTCTCTCTCCCAAACCTAAATACAGCCATCCAACACTGTGACTCATTTAGAGGTCATTTATGTCTGAATCTGTCCTATTGTGAATCTGTAATTCTTTACTGTCTGGAGCACTTCTTAAAATGCTAAGTGCTTCGTAAAAGCTTAAGTTGTGCCATTAGTAGGGGTAATAGGGTAATACCTGTTTCCATGCCCAGTCTAAAATTAAGCTGCTCTATTATTACGGTAAATTCAGTAGTTCCTGCCTGCCTCTGCAGATTCCAGCATGGTGGAGCTGATTGCTCCTCTGAGCCATGCACAGTGACCCAATTCCAAGCCCACAGACATTCCAAGTTGCCATCAAGAATGCTGCATGCAGCACGATGCTCACAATCCCCATCCAGGTGCTTGGTCTCCCGAAAAAGTCAGAGGTCGAACTGGAGCATAGCCCAGAAATCCAGCATTTCAAAACAGCTGCAGCTTTTTTACTGCTACGGCTGAATCAGAAAAGTTTCTCTAGGAGCTGTGGCAGGCAGTTAGCAAACAGCAAGAAGTTGTGTTAAATTCTGTATTTTTTATCATATTTTTAAATTTTTTTATTGCTTTATAAATAATACCATTCAAAACTTCCACTTCCTCCCCTCCTCCCATTTCCCTCCCACTCCCCAATTCATGCTCCCCACTCCCCTCCCCATTCCCCCTCTAGTCCTAGGAGAGGGCAGGGTATCCTGTCCTGTGTGAAGTCCAAGGCCCTCCCCCCTCTATCCAGGCTCAGAATGGTCTGCATTCAAATAGACCAGGATCACAAAAACCTAGCACTTGCAATAGAGACAAATCCCAGCTCTACCATCACTAGCCTCTCAATGTACCCCAATCATCTGTCATGTTCAGAGGGTCCAGCTTGATCACATGCTCTTTCGGTCCCAGTCCAGCTGGCTCTGGTGAGCTCCCATTAGATCAGGCATGCTGTCTTAGTGGGTGGAACATTCCATCGCAGTCCCAACTTCCTTGCTCATATTCTCCCTCCCTCTGCTCCTCAACTGGACCTTGGGAGCTCAGTCCAGTGCTCTGATGTGGGTCCCCATCTCCATCTCCATCTGTTGCTGGACAATGGTTCTATGATGATATTTAAGATAGTCATTAGACTGACTACTGGACAAGGCCAGTTCACACACCCTCTCCTCCACTGCCCAGTGTCACAGCTGAGGACATCCCCATGGACACCTGGGAACCCCTCCAGATCCAAGCCCACTGCCAACCCCAAAATGTCTTCCCCCACCAAGACATCCTCTTCCCTGTTCCTATATTTGTCCCTCCTCCGTCTCAATCATCACACTCCCCCAAGCTCTCCCAAACATTTCCCCTCTCCCCTCTCTCCCCCTTCCCCCTCTTCCCACACCACCCCCACCCCATGCTCCCATCCTCTGCCTGGCGTTCCATTTGCTTCCATTTTCCAGAAGGATCTATATCTGTTTTTCTTTGGGTTCACCTTATTACTTAGCTTCTCTAGGATAATGAACTATAGGCTCAATGTCCTTTGTTTATGGATAGAATCCACTGATGAGAGAGTACAAACCATATTCGTATTTTGGGGTCTGGGTTATCTCACTCAGGATATTGTTTTCTACTTCCATCCATTTGCCTGCAAAATTCAAGATGACATTGTTTTTTACCGCTGAGTAGTATTCTAGTGTTCAGACGTGCCACACTTTCTTTATCCATTCTTCCATTGAGGGGCATCTAGGTTGTTTCCAGGTTCTGGCTATTACAAATAATGCTGCTATGAACATAGTTGAACAAATGATTTTTGTTGTATGATTGGGCATCTCTTGGATATATTCCCAAGAGTGGTATTGCTGGATCCTTAGGTAGGTTGACTCTCAGTTTTCTAAGAAACTGCCACACTGATTTCCAAATTGGTTGCATTCCCACAAGCAATGGATAAGTATTCCCACTACACACATCCTCTCCAGCACAGGTTATCATTGGTGTTTTTGATTTTAACCATGCTGACAGGTGTAAGATGGTATCTAAAAGTAATTTTGATTTGCATTTCCCTGATCGCTAAGAAAGTTGAACATGTCCTTAAGTATCTTTTGGCCATTTGAAATTATTCTGTTGAGTATTTTCTGTTCAGTTCAGTACCCTATTTTTTAATTGGGTTATTTAGAATTTTAATGTCTAGTTTCTTCTATGTTTTGGAGATCAGACCTTTGTCTGATGTAGGGTTGGTGAAGATCTTCTCCCATTCAGTAGGATGCCTTTTTGTCTTAATAACTGTGTCCTTTGCTTTACAGAAGCTTTTCAGTTTCAGGAGGTCCCATTTATTCATTGTTGCTCTTATTGTCTGTGCCACTGGGGTTATACGTAGGAAGTGGTCTCCTGTGCCCATGTATTGCAGGCTACTTCCCAATTTGTCTTCTATCAGGTTCAGTGTGGTCAGATTTATAGTGAGGTTTTAATCCATTTGGACTTGATTTTTGTGCATGGTGATAGATAAGAATCTATTTTCATTCTCCTACAGGTTAACATACAATTATGCCAGCACCATTTGTTAAAGGTGCTTTCTTTCTTCCATTGTATAATTTTAGCTTCTTTGTCAAAAATGAGGTATTCATAGGTTTGTGGGTTAATATCTGGGTCTTTGATTTGATTCCATTGGTCAATGTCTCTGTTTTTGTGCCAATATCAAGCTTTTTTTTTTTTAATTGCTGTAGCTCTATAATTGAGGTTTTTTGGATTTTTTTTTTTTTT
>PVIU01013521.1:0-31934 GCA_004026605.1 Ondatra zibethicus | reverse complement strand
GTAATGCCTCCAGATGTTCCTTTATTGTATAGGATTGTTTTGGCTATCCTGGGATTTTTGTTTTTCCATATAAAGTTAATTATTGTTCTCTCAAGGTCTCTGAAGAATTTTGTTGGGATTTTGATTTTGATTGAATCTATAGATTGCCTTTGGTGGAATTGCCATTTTTACTATGATGATCCTACCAATCCAGGAGCATGGGAGATCCTTCCATTTTCTGGTATCCTCTTCAATTTCTTTCTTCAATGCCTTAAAGTTCTTGTCAAATAGACCTTTCACTTTCTTGGTTAGTGTTACCCCAAGATACTTTATGCTATTTGTGGCTATCATGAAAGGTGATGTTTTTCCGATTTCCCTCTCTGCTTCTTTATCCTTTGTGTATAGGAGGGCTACTGTTTTTTTTTTTTTGAGTTTATCTTGTATCCTGCCATATCACTGAAGGTATTTATTAGCTGTAAAAGTTCTTTGGTAGAGTTTTTGGGGTCACTTATGTACACTATCATATTATCTGCAAATAATGAAAGTTTGACTTCTTCCTTTCCAATTCGAATCCCCTTGATCTCATGTTGTCTTATAGCTATTGCTACAACTTCAAGCACTATATTGCAGAGATATGGAGAGAGTGGACAGCCTTGTCTTGTTCCTGATTTTAGTGGAATTGCTTTGAGTTATCTCCATTTAATTTGATGTTAGCTGTCGGCTTGCTGCATATTGCTTTTTTATATTTAGATATGATCCTTTTATCCCTAATCTCTCCAAGATCTTTATCATAAAGGGGTGTTGAATTTTGTCAAATGCTTTTTCAGCATCTAATGAAATGATCATATGGTTTTTTTTCTTTCAGTTTATTTATATCATGGATTACACTGATAGATTTTCATATGTTGAACCAGCCTTGCATCTCTGGAATGAAGCCTACTTGATCATAATGGATTTCTTTTTTTGATGTGTTCTTGGATTCAGTTTTCCAGTATTTTATTGAGAATCTTTGCATCGATGTTCATGAGTGATGTTGGTCTGTAATTCTCTTTCATCATTGCGTCTTTGTGTGTTTTTGGTATCAGGGTAACTGTAGCTTCATAAAAAGAGTTTGGCAATGACTCTTCTGTTTTTATTATGTGAATCACATATAGGAATTAGCTCTTCTTGGAAGTTCTTGTAGAATTCTGCATTAAAACCATCTGGTCTTAGGCTTTTCTTGTTTGGGAGTTTTTTGATGACAGCTTCTATTTCCTCACTAATTATAGGTCTATTTTAATTGTTCACCTGGTCTTGATTTATTTTCGGTATATGGTATTTATCTAAAAAACTGTCCATTTCTTGTACATTTTCCAATTTTGTGGCATACGGGCTTTTGTAGTAAGACCTAATGATTCTCTGAATTTCCTCAGTGTCTGTTGTTATGTCTCCCTTTTCATTTCTGATCTTGTTAATTTGAGTGTTCTCTCTCCTCCTTTTGATTAGTTTGGTTAGTTTGATTATTTTGTAAATCTTGTTGATTTTCTCAAGGAACCAGCTCTTTCTTTCATTGATTCTTTGGATTGTTTTCTGTGTCTCTATTTTGTTGATTTCAGCCCTCAGTTTGGTTATTTCCAGCCTTCTACTCCTCCTGGGTGAGTCTGCTTCTTTTTTTTTTTCTAGAGCTTTCAGGTGTGCTGTTAAGTCACTAATGTGTGCTTCTCTGTTTTCTTTATGTGGGCACTAAGTGCTATGAACTTTCCTCTTAGCACTGCTTCCATAGTGTCCCATAGGTTTGGGTATGTTGTTTCTTTATTTTTGTTGAGTTCAAGGAAGACTTTAATTTCTTTCTTTATTTCTTCCTTGATGCAGAAGTGGTTCCGTGGTTGACTTTTCAGTTTCCATGAGTTTATAGCCTTTCTGGGGGTGGAATTGTTGTTACATTCTAACTTTATTCCATGGTGATCTGATAAGACACGGGTGGTTATGCCAATTTTTTTTTATCTGTGGATGTTTGTTTTGTAACCGAGTATGTGATCAATTTTGGAGAAGGTTCCATGAGATGCTGAGAAGAAGGTACATGCTTTCCTGTTTGGGTGGAATGTTCTATAGATGTCTGTTAAGTCCATTTGATTCATTAAATATTTTATTTCTCTCATATTTCTGTGTTAAGTTTCTGTCTGGTTAACCTGTCCATTGGTGAGAGAGGAGTGTTGAAATCTCCTAATATTAGTGTGTGGGGTTTGATGTGTGATTTGAATTCCAGTAATGTTTCTTTTACATATGTGGGTGCTCTTATATTAGGGGCATAGATATTAAGGATTGAGACTTCATTTTGATGAATTGTTCCTGTTATGAGTAGAAAGTGTCCATCTACATCTCTTCTGATTGACTTTAGTTTGACATCAATTTTGTTCGATATTAGTATAGCCATACCTGCTTGTTTCTCAGGTCTGTTTGATTGGAAAACCTTTTCCTAGCCCTTTACTCTGAGGTAGTGTCTGTCTTTGGGTTTGAGGTATGTTTCTTGTAAACAACAGAATGTTGGATCTTGTTTCCATATCCATTGTCTTAACCTGTGCCTTTTTATAGGTGAATTGAGTCCATTGATATTAAGTGATAATAAGGACCAGTGGTTGTTAACTCCAGTTATTTTCTTTTTGGTGGTAGGGTTTGTGTGTCATCATAAAGAGCTTGGACCTGTGGATTAGCATAAGCTCTACCAAAAATCTGATCCTGGGAAACCCACACAATTTGCCCTTCCTTGCTGTTCCATATGTTTGGATTCTTCTCTGAAATAAACTCCAAACATCAAGGAAGATCCATCTTCTAACACCGCTGATGCTTTCCTTATTACTTCCTTAACAAATGTATAGTGCAACCATAAGTAATGATGGGGTGCTTAATTTCCTTCAGTTCATTCAGTCCTATCAGCATCCATCTATCTTCTTTTGCTCCCTTTGAGCCTTTAGAACTTGACGCTTTGTCAGAATAAATTACAGGATATGTCGTTAAAACTCTGGGTATACCAGTTCTGACAGCTGGTGGTGGCATTGTATCCAGCCCTTATATCTTCTCACCTGCTTCATTAAGTCCAATAATTTCCTCAATCATTTCAAATCTCTTAATCATTGTCTCACGTAAGGCCTGAATCTCCTGACCTGCAACGGTTTCTAGTGATTTCCCTATGGTATTAATTTTTTGGTCCCCATTCTCCACCTGTGATTCCAAGGTTTTAATGTTTCCTTTCAAAGACAAAATCTCCTCCTTGAACTGCCCCTGGATATTATGTAAGTTGCCATCCTGGAGGTACATTCTGTCTGTTACCTTTTCAAAACACTGTGATAACTTCTGAATGTCAAATTCAACAGCCTGGGCCCTTTCAGGTAAGTTCCTAGTACCCTTAGATAAGGAGTCAATTTTGCCTATCATGGTATTAATCCTATCAATTAATGCCATATTCTTCCATAATGATATAATATGAAGAAGGAAACTGAAACCTAATAACCAGGAAATTGAGGTATCTCCATAGGCAGATAGGCCTCTTGTGATTTCTTCCAAAGTGGCGGCAAAAGCCATGGCTAGAGTCCCCTTAAAAACGAAACCTGCCATTTTACCTGTTAACAAGCAGATGGCGCTGTTTCCAAGTTGTGACTGGAATCAATGGACAGTGTCAGGATAGATTTTGTAGTACTCGAGAAGTTAGATGTACTCCAGTGGCTGATAAACAGCACGGCTCACCCCAGGCACCCACCCTGCTCTGACCCGATACAGGGGGTCATGACACAGCCACTGCGAGAACAGCTGACTGCCTGCCCAGCATCCCTATTCGCTGGGACAAAGGTCATGGTGCAAACGCAAGCACTGTGGTTGGTATTTCAAATAGCGCTTCCGCCAGATGTGGCAACAGCTTGTGCTCTGACTCCCGCTGCCCAAGTGCTGTTCTTAAAACCCGCTCAGACTGTTTTGGCCCATGGGTCCCGGGAGGTGTAGAGTTTCCACGGCTGAGGGAGGGCTTGTGCCAAGCCAAGCTGGCAGCAGGCAGCCGAGCCAGGGGATGGGGGTGGGGGTTGGTTCTATAACCAAATGTTAGGCGCCAGATAAAGCACAAAACAATCCCACACCAGTTTGGATTCAAAGGGTTATTTATTTGATGGGAAAAAATTTACAGAACACCATCCTACACAACAGCCAGGAAAGGAGTCTAGTCGCTGGAGCAAGAGAGCGAGAGGAGGGCTGCTGCTGCTCTTTAAAGAGAAGCAGACCACACCCAAGTGGGCTGGTATCTCAAAGGCTATTGGCTGAAGGAGCAGAAGGAGCTCCTGCAGCAGTGAGTGGTGCCACCTACTGTATGTAGTGCCATTCCTGGGATGGTTGTGCTGAGTTTTATAAAAAGGTGGGCTGAGCAACTCATGGAGAGTAAGTCAGTAATTATCATACCTCTATGGACTCTGTATTTGGCATGCCAATGTGGACCAACTATGTCCACATACAAGCTAAAATAAAAACTTTGAAAAAATTTTTTTCACATACACACACAAACCAGAGTTTAGTGCAGTTTCTTGATAGCTGCATTTTTTCCCCCAGATGGGCTTTGTCTGCTGGTGGCAGCAAGGTGTGCTGTGGCTCCTTTAAGAGAGGTCTTCCTGATTCAGCATTAGCACCAAAAATGTACAGCAGGGGCTTCCTGGTTCATGATGCCAGCATGAACTCTGACTCTTTCAGGTGACTGAGCATTTGAATGGGGATTGTGGGCAGCATGCTATTAATTGCTTAATGGTGACAAGTTGCTGCTGTATCCCTGGAGTTAGGACAGCATTCATGGCTCTCAAAGCCAGTGAATGTGCCTCTGCCATGTTGGACTGGGTGGAACCAACAGGCAGAACTGCAAAGCTTGTCCTGGCCATGCCCACTTAGCATTTTTTAAAAAGCAATATTTGTCAGAAAATGATTATAGATATGAAATAAAGACAGATTCAGATGAAAAAGACCTCCAAATGGGTCATGGTATTAGATAACTGTACGTAGGCTTGGGAGAGAAAAATGGTTATAAAAGGAAGTAAATGGCTTAAAAAATAAAGCACTGTTTTTAAAGAGACAGAGTACAGACAAGCCATAGATTAAGGGAATAAAGAAAAATAAGCCATGTAAAGATGGAAAACATACAGAGAGTCTGTATTGTGTATATTATTGTGTTTCCTTGAATTTTTTTGACTGTGAACAGCTTAAATACAGTTAGACATTTCATTGTGCAGGCTGCTAAGCTAAACCCACAATATAGTTTAAAGGTATCTGGACTTCAAAATTTGAGTCTAATGACATGCTGCTTTGGAAAACAGGTTCTGCTTTTGTTTCCACAGAGGATGAGAACCTGTTGATTCCTTCTAGACTAATGTGGTTTGATGGAACAAGACACCCTGAAAGATCTCCATGAACTCCTAAAATTACATTGCCCACCAAAAAGCAGGAAGCAGTTTGGAGACAATTATGTCCAAATTCCCAAATATTGTTTATAAATGTCTGTTTACAATTAAAGGGGATATGCTATAGAGATGAATACTTTGAATTGGTATGGATCTTGATTTATTGATACAAATTTAAGGTCAATTTTGTTATATGTATATTTCTTCTCTTGTTTAAGGTATTGTGTTTGTGCAGCTCATTTAGAAATGTGATGTATAATTAAGAAATACAGGCTAATAGATAGTCACCTAGAATAGTCAAATTTCTAGTCATGTTAGTTAGATTTTCTAGATATATAGATATATATTTAAGATAGGTATTCTTCAAATCGTTAAGAGACCTTCAGAATATGGCATTTAAAATGTTTTAAAAAATTAGGACTTTTCATGACAATGAGTCACATCTGCTCTTGGCAGCACCAATCTAATTCAGGAGGATGATGGGCACCGAAAAACCTCCTTATAACATTGGCTAACCATTTGAGCGATAAACTGGACTGCTTGATGTGATGCTGTATGAACTGGATATGCAGGTCCCACAGAAAAATGACTGCTGAATTTGCTGAAAGGTGAATGGTCCTTTGGGATTCCTGCTTCATGAAAGAGTCTGCCTGACATTCTTCAGGACATAGAAGAAAGTGACTGACAAACTGCCAATATAGGCAGAACTGTCTTTGAAATTTCCTGCTTCATGGAAAAGTCTGCCAGATATTATGGGACTGTAGGCTGAAGATGAATGCCCTAATGGTACAGAAGAACTTTGGGTGACTGTCCAGCCAGCAAGATGTCTCTGTCAGTTCCAGAGTTTTGGAAGTTGTTTACAATGCAGTTCCTGTTTACTTAGGAAATATTATTTCCTTCTGGAATCTTTGATGGGGTTGAAGAAAGATAATTATAAAAATATATTAGATAAAAACTTTAGACTCATAAAGATAGAATAGATGATAGGGTATTTTCCTTAATTTGCCAAATGTAAATGGACTAAATATTATAACTATAATACTTGTTTGATAACTGTTTTGTTATATGTAATTTTACTCTATTAAAATTAAAACCTTCCTTTTTTTAAATAGAAAAGGGGAGATGATATGGGCTTCCCCTCTGTATGCTGTGAATATGCTTTTTTTGCCATTGGTTAATGAATAAGCTGCTTTTTGCCAGTGGCTTAATGGAATATAATGGTGTAGGAGGTCCTTCTGTCTATGTGTTGCTTTCATAGGTTGAATAAAGAAACTGCTTTGGCCTTTTGATAGGGTAGAAATTAGGTAGGTGGGGTAGACAGAACTGAATGCTGGGAAGGAGGACAGTGTGGCAGACGCCATGAATCTCCTGCCTGAGATGGACATAGGTTAGAATCTTGCCAGTAAGCCACAATCACGTGGTGATACACAGATTTAATAGAAATTGGTTAATCAAGATATGAGAGTTAGCCAATAAGAGGCTAGAGCTAATGGGCCAGGCAGTGATTTAATTAATACAATTTCTGTGTGATTATTTCTAGTATAAGATAGTGGGGCGGCTGGGCCAACAAGCAGCCTGCTTGCTCCTACAACAATTATGTCAGACTGGAAAAGATATACAGAGAGAGTAGGCAGAGTCATAGAGAAGCCATGTACTTGCTACAGGAGACAAACACCGCTGTATGCTGGATGAAACCTTACTGATAGGCCACAACCATGTGGCAATACACAGATGAATAGAAATAGGGTAATTTAAGATGTAAGAGCTAGCCAATAAGAAGCATGATCTAATAGGCCAAGCAGTGTTATAATAATAGTTTCTGTGTGATTATTTCTGGTCTGGGCACCCAGGAAATGAATGACCAACCTCTGTCTACACTGCATCAGCTCTTGGCTTCAGGATCCTGCTCTATTTGAGTTTTTGTCCTAGCTTCTTTCAGTGATGAACAGCAATGTAGAAGTGTAAGCCAGATAAATCCTTTCCTTCCCAATTTGCATGTTGGTCATGGTATTTTGTCACAAAGATAGAAACCTTAAATTAGACAATCTCATACAGATTCATAAGAATATTTTAATTTAAAGCTGAGATTCTAATCCAACTCATAATTATGTAATACCTTTTACATTAACCTTAGAGCTAGGCCAAGTGTTTCTTTTGTGTAGCTAGGGACCTTTTCTCCAAGTGCACCCTATATATTGGTTCATGACAAAGATGCAGTATTAAGACTTCCTTACATGAGTCTGCTCCTTACTGTACCTCAGCTTCCTGTTGCTGTGTGGTGCATTGGAGAGATGCTGTAATAAACTTGGCTGTGAACCTAGAGAAAAAATTGGCCTTTTCCTAGCTAAAGAGTTTTCTCATTTATAACCAGTAGAGAGCACTATAACATTAGAATTAATTTAAAGCTTTGTAGGAAGAAAGGCTTCTATCACAATTTTACTACAAAGACAGTGTTAAAATGATTGATTTTAAACAAGCATGAGAAGCCCTTGTAATAGTAGATCATTTCTAGCAGTTGAACCTTTTTAGAGCAGTTATTCAAACCTTGCATTTAAATGAAGTATCTATATTAAAAAGAAGTAGGCATTACTTGTTGAAGTTAAATTGAAGTGACTACATTCTGAATTAGAAACTAGGCTTGTTTCTCTGTTCCTTGAATACCTTGCTTCCAAAGCACTGCTAGAGTGTCTTTAGCATAGAGCTGTTTCTTATTTCTCACTCTTGTTTTCATCTCAGTCTCCAAACATACAGAAGTGCCTCTGTTATTTCCCTACATATTACTAAGCTTCATTCTGTTTCCCTTATTTGGTCTTAGAATTAGTGGCAGTTGATTTTCCTTAAAACATTTTCCTGGTTGTAAATATAAAATCAAGCTTCATTTCCTAAGTAGCCTTCAGTGGACTTAGATACTTTAGAAACATGAAGTAAATATGAATCAGTGCCCAAAGCTGATAAAGAGAAATATTTGTGTTTAGTAGCAACCTGATTACAGTATTTTACTAGTCTAAACACTCAGATGCATCACACAATGGCTTTCATGCTGTGGAAAGCTTTGAAATGGATCTGCCTTAAAGATAGATGCATTTGCACTTCATATGTTTTCCATCATTTTTCTTAGCATTTTGCTGGTTTTCCAAACTAGTTGTATTTAAACAAATTCTTCCCCCACAGCCATTTTATGCCCCTATTTCACCCTGCTGTGGAGTCACGATGCAAAATTGGTGATAGCATGATTGATCCTTTTCCTGACAGCATAGTCATGAACACAGGGGAGAAATTTAGCTTTATATCAAGGAAGAGCAGAGGCTGCAATGGAGAGGGATTAAAAAACAAATGTCTTCTATGAAAACAGAGGTCAAGGTTATAGGATGGCTTTAATGTTTGAACAAATCTTCCCCATGCACTAAGAGATGTGTTTTCCCTCTTTAATATTCTTTCACAATTGAAGTTTTCTTAAAAATGATCCTTTAAATGGTCTTCTACATTACCCTCTCTCAGTTAGAGAATATAAATAATACTTCTGTCAATTCTCTTGGAAAAACAGGTATTTTTTTTTTGAATCCTCATTCCTCATCTGCCTGAGTGAGAGACTGTAAGCAGTGTCTGTGGTAACACTTGCATGTTAGATGAGTCCCATTCTGAAAACAATTACATCATAGTTTCCATTTGCGCAGGTGCCATTAGGTAGACTTCTTGACACAGGCAGAGCTTAGCTGGCTAACCAAGCATGCTGCAAGGCTTGCAGACATGAGAAAGTGACAATTTTGAATTTTAAAGAGTGAAAAGTTGCTATGAAGTCTGAGTCTCCTAAGCATAGGTGCTGTCATTTTAGTTCTTCTGTGGGGGCACGATGTTGGATATCAAGTCATGGTCTTATATACAGTTTACATGTCTGTGAAACAGAAAAGGCATTTTGTGGCCTTCAATTCGGCTGTAATGGGGGTTGCTGTAACTTTTGATTTTTTAAATGTTAAATGCATTTTAAGGCCCTTGACAAAATAATTTACAGATAGTGGCCACATCCATTGACTATCAAATGCCTTTTCCTTAGAAAATATTAGTGTGAATACAATCATGCAAGAAGATTATGTGTTAAGAAAATTTCAAGTTATTTGTGCTCAATAACCAATGACATGGTGGATGTAAGCAATTGTTTATGTATCCTAGATACTCCCCATCAATGACATAGTATTTTCAGTCTTACAAATTTTAATTTGCTATTTGGGACTGACAATTTGCATATATGTGAACATGAAGTCAAGAATGAAGCACAGGCTAACTGATAAGTCACATTGTAAAGAACTTGCCCTTTCCAGCCCTTTGTAATTCACATTTCCTTTTGTTTAGTCGTCCAAAACTTGCTTTTTCTTTTAACTTCATATTTGATGATTATCACCTTTTTGTAGTAGAGCTTATGAATAGCAAGCAAAAAGCATGAACAGAGAAATTAATCAGTAACTCCATCTGCAAGCAGGATGCTTAGGTCTGAGGTCTTTTTATATATAATTTTTTGCTCCTTTTACAACTCAGTCTCCTTTCCCCAATATCTTCTTGATTTATATTTTTCAGTATATCCTGATTTTGTCTTCCTGTGCTACATATCACAGAGCTTCAAATAAATCCTTGGGTCGTATCTTCTTAATATACAGCTTTTATGTCCTGGATGTCAGGAAGAGCTGATGATTCTTAAATCAATTCCATGTATTTTTTGTTGGAAAGATCTTATATTATCCAGTAATAGAAGATCTGAAACAAGAACATGCCATATGGACCTCCAAACATCACACAACCCTCTCTAAACAGTACATAGCATGGAACTTGGCATTAAACATTCTGGATGAGGGCCAATGTGTTCAATCACTGGCAGTACTAGAAACACTTTGGTGAATCATAGATTCATTATTACCAAGCAGGCTCATGGCTTTATCCCAAGGGTGGCATAGCAGTGTATCATATAGCAAGGAAGACAGAGAAAATAATACATCTAGAATATATGGAATGGTCTTGTCTGTCATCCCTTTCAGTTGTATAAACATCCTATTTTGCTCTGTCTTTGACAATTGTAGACTAACATTTATGCTTGCTTCAGTTATTATATGATTTTTGATGTCCATTTAAGATAACTTTTGGAAAATTCATTATATCATTCTAAATATCATGAAGTCCCACGTATCAGGAAATGTTCATTTTAGTAATTAATATATCTGTCAAGATGAAAATATCAATTTCCCTATTATATCAATTTTGCTGCACGTTTGACTCCAGTACCTATGCATTACTTTTAGAGCAAAGAAAATGTAATCCTTCATAATTCTTACCATTTGACTTTTTTTTTAGCAGTAAGAATAAAATGTATGACTTTGAAAGCAGTGTGCTAAGTCTGCAATCATTATTTGAATTTTAAAAATTGTGATAAATTTCGTATGACTTTTACCACTTAACTCATTTTTTAAAATTTAAAAAAAATATTTTTATTTTATGTGTATGGGTATTTTTCACTGCACTATGTTCATGGAGGCCAGAATCAAGTGCTGGAACCCCTGAAGCTACAGATCACTGTGAGCTGCCATGGGGGTGCTGGAAATTAAACCTGGGCCTTCTGGAAGAGCACTACCAGTGCTCATAAACATTAAACTTACCACCAGCACCCTCATTTAAATAATTTTAAAGTAACTATTTTAGCACATTCAGAGTGTAGTATAAGAGTCATTACTTCATGCTTCAAGAATATTTATATCACCCCATAGAAATTGAGTGATTCTTTCTTATCCCCTTTGAGGTCTTCAAGCAGTCCACGAAAACTAGTAATTTCTTATGAATAATTAATATAAGTGTAATTATACAATATGTTTTCTTTGTTACTGACTTCTTTAACTTAGGATATTATATTTGAGATTTATTAACTTTGGGACATATATAAACACTCAGAATTTCATTCCTTTTTAAGGATGAAAGATATTTTATTGTATAAATTTACTGTAATTTAATGTTTTTAGAAATTGGGTTGTTTCTATCCCTTGGGTATTGTGAATGGCAATGTTATAAACATTTGTGGGCACATTTTATTTTAAACATCTATTTTTTTAGAGTTCACGGGTGTGATGATGAATTTTATATGCCAATTTGGATGTGTTTTAGAATGCCCAGATAACTGGATAAATAATATACCAGGCCACATCATTTCATATTAAATTTATAGAGGAACCCCTATTATATTTTTCACAGCTGTCTACCTGCAATGTAGGTAAATTACATTAAAAACAGTTAATATTTTCTTTTTTTAAACCTTGTAGCTATCTTAGTGGTTATATTTTTTGTTTTGCTATAAATGTTGCCTCAAAGTGCTGCACCAGAATTGTACACATAAAATGTCATATACCATTAGTGATTGAGGAAGGCCTGTCGATGAAGGAGACAGTGTTTGAGTACTATTTACTTATGTCTCCCTTTAGTAGCTTTCTTTATTATCCACTTCTAAGGTCTTATTCTTCCTTTTGTCAGTTGTTTAGTGTCTTCCAGGCTCAAGGTGTATTTGCTTTAATAGGTGTACATAGAAAACTATTTGAGTTAAATCATCCTATTCTTTGTGCTGTATCCTGAATCTTGTCCCAAAGCTTTATTGAAACATAATTGACAAGTTAAAGATCTTTATGTGAATATATTTTAAGATAGGTATATATTAAGAAATAATTACCATGACCAAGCAAAGTAACATATACATCATCCCATGATTTTCTTTTTACTTTTATGGTAATAATATTTAATATGCATTATGTAAGAGTATTCAAGTATGCAATTAATTGTCACTAATTACAGTTACTACATTGAACAGAGTTCCACAACTTAGTCCTTCTTCTAATATAAAATTTATATCCTTTGATCAACATTTCACAATTTTCCAACACCTACCTCAGTCTATAAAAACCACCATCCTACTTTCTGCTTCTCAGTTCAACATTTTTAGATCCCACATGAGAACATGTGTTTTTTGTCTTTCTGTGTCTGGCTTGTTTCACATAATATGACATTCTCCAGGTTTATTTGTGTTGTCACAGATGTTAGGATTTCATACTTTGGAAAACTTGAATAATCTCCAGCACCCCTGCCCCATATATGTGTGCTATTTTCTTTATTCATTCATCTAATGAGTGTGTTGGATTCAGATTTGGTAGATTCTATATCTTGATTATTGAGAGTAATTCTACAAGGTATGGAAATGCATTTTGAGTAAAATGTTTGCATTTGCCCATTTATAAATTTCAAATCATGCCCACTTCCAATTGTTATTTGAGTGATATGCTATCTGAGAGATTCATACTAAAATAACATCAGCTTAACAAGGTGTTTTCTTGGAGATATTTACAATGTTTTATATGATTTATCTTTTTTGATTTTTTATTGCTTTATAAATAATACCATTCAAAATTTCCACCTCCTCCCCTCCTCCCATTTCCCTCCCACTCCCCAACTCCCTCTCCCCCATCCCCCTCCAGCCCTAAGAGAGGGCAGGGTATCCTGCCCTGTGGGAAGTCCAAAGCCCTTCCCCCTCCATCCAGGCCTAGGAAGGTATGCATCAAAACAGACAAGGATCCAAAAAAGCCAGTACATGCAATAGAATCAAATCCCAATGCCATTATCATTGGCTTCCCAGTCAGCCCCCATTGTCAGCCACATTCAAAGGGTCCGGTTTGATCACATGTTAGTTCAGTCCCAGTCCAGATGGCCTTGGTGAGCTCCCATTAGATCAGTCACCCTGTCTCAGTGGGTGGACCAACCCCTCACAGTCCTGACTTCCTTGCTTATCAACCTCCTTCTGCTCTTCAACTGGACGTTGGGAGCTCAATCCAGTGCTCTGATGTGGGTCTCTGTCTCTATCTCCATCCATCACCGGATGAAGGTTCTATGGGGATATTCAAGATATTCATCAGTGTGGCTATGGGACAAGGCCAGATCAGGCACCCTCTCCTCTACTGCCCAAGGACCTAGCTGGGGACATCCTCGTGGACAACTGGGAACCCCTCTAGAGCCAAGTCTCTTGCCAACCCTAAAATGGCTCCCTTAATTAAGGTATCTTCTTCCCTGCTCCCATATCCCCCCTTCCTCCATCTTTATTTATGAGAATTTCAGTCACGTATTATGAAACATGACTATAGCTATTTCCCAGCCAGCTCCAGGAATCCCTCCCAATATGCCCTTTTTTGACTTCATGTATTTACTTGTGATCACCCACAAAGTCAATCCAGCCAAAATTCCAAATTAGGTGAGGGAGGTGCTCTCCGGGCCTGATTCCTTGCTAAGGACCCATTGGAAATTGTGAGAGTAGGGGGAGTTATTCTATTAGGATGTGGCCACTGGTAAATTTTCCATGCCAAAACAATCTCTAAAATGTAAATATCCTCAAAGTCTGTGCTGCCAATTTTAGACTTTGTTGTCTATAGCAATCAACTGAAATACTTGAACTTAAGTTTAGCATTATAGATATTAGCCAGTTCTAAACTTGACCTGGCTTGGGTTTCCAGTTATAAATAAAACTAACAAAAATCCTAGTTCTTCCTCACCAGTTCCTTTCCCATTCTTACCTGTTACATGATCAAGTAGACACTGACAGAAAAATGATACTCTGTTTTTGTTAAATTTGCTTCATATAGACAAGTATGATAATCAGAAGATAGGCTATGAACCAACTTAATGTATTTTCTAACTTCTTTTCTTTCTTCTAGAAATGAATGTAGTAAGTGGTTTCTCTTTTAAATCTTCTAGGGTTTTCTAGCTTGGACTGAAAATACCAAATAAATATTAGTGAATTTATTTGATATCTTTTATTATGAGCTTATATTAAAAATATATCTATTCTCACCAGGGCATAATTTGTTAGTGTGATGAATTCAGAGGCAAATACTGATCTCTTCTTTATTATTTCCAAGGGAATTTATATGTGGAAAAACCCAAGAACTTTTATAACTATATAACCTAAGATGTAAACTCTTGCTCTGTAATTTATAATGAAATATTCATCATATGATCACAAATACAATGAATAGAGATTGTTTCTCCAGTTGTGAGGATAAATTTCAATGCAATTATGTGTGTGAGTCTCTTTTAGTTCCTTTAACGTCTCTTTTGTCAAAAGACTAATATGGTCTATTTTCCTCTAAAAGTTAACATAGGATGAAATAGTTTAAATTTGTCTTCTTTGAACTGAAATGGAGAGATACCTTTGAAATAGAAAAGGATGAACTGTCTTAATAAGATTTTTGTAGATATATTGTACCTATCAAGAATGCAAAATGTGATATTGGAATATCCCCAAGAGAGTTTATTTTACCACCCCTTTGCCAATGGAGAACTTAAGACAGAACAGGGTTAAGCAGTTTCCCAGTGTTCCATGGTAAATTGGTAGTTGAATTGGGATTAGAATCTAGGTCTTCAACCCTTGGGGACTTCTGCATTAGCTTAGATCATGTACGGCTCAGCAGTTTCTTTCACAAGATCCTCCTGATATGACACATGCCATCAGTCTTATTTTATAACAGATGTTTAGAAGGTGGAGCAGATGGTCTCTTCCCTTCACCCTCATAGCCACGGACCCCAGAGAGTCAGATCATGTCAGATATGGCACTCACAGTTCTCTTTCCCCAGGGGTCCACTGTCCCTTCTGCTCATCTTTGTTGTGTACTCATCTATATCATTTTCAAGAATATACGGTTCTGTTTTTGAGGAAACTCCATATTTCCTATACTTTTCTGTTACAAGTGTCTGTGTTGTCCTGACCCTTTATGGATCTCCAGAGGATAGTGTTATTAATTAGAGGAACACTGGCTCTTAAAAATGGTACTACCTTTCATTATGGTTGTTATTATTGTATGTATTGTATGCAATTGTATGTATTGTATGCATGTGTAGATAACATACGTATAGGAATGCTTACCTGTGTGTGTGTGTGTGTGTGTGTGTGTGTACATGTAGGCCAGAGTTTGACACGTAGATGCCTTCCTTAATCATCTGAACTCATCAGTTTTTAAGATAAAGTTTCCAACTGAAACGGGACCTTGCCATCTGGGCTGTGCTGTCTAGCCTGCAGGTTCCCAAAACTGGCCTTTCTCAGCTATCTCATGCTACTTGAACTGAGGTTATAGGCATTTTGTTGTATGCTTGATGTTTACATGAGAGCTAAGGCTCTTAATACATGTTCTCATTCTTGTGCAATAAGCACTTTGCTTGCTAATCCACCCCCAGCCATTCATTATGGCTTTTAATATAAAGGAAAAACTGTAAAAAATTGCTTTCTGATTTTTGTGTCATGTGCATTTTAAACTACCTTTAACTGCTAACAGGACTGATCCTGTTAGGAAGCATATGGGAAGATACGACTCACTACTCTAATGTACTTTGAACTTCATAAATAAAGAAAAAAAGCCATGCCAGCAAGTCCCTGATATGGTTCTGCTACTGATCACTTACACGTGGCTCCCTGGCTTACTTTCTCCAATCCCACTTGTATTCTTTGTTTGTTTGTTTTTGAGACAGGGTTTCTCTGTGTAACAGTCCTAGCTGTCCTGGAACTAGCTCTTGTAGACCTAGCTAGCCTCGAACTCACAGAGGTCCACCTGCCTCTGCCTCCCAAGTGCTGGGATTAAAGGCATGTGCCACAACCGCCTGGCCCCCTTGTATCCTTGAATGTCAGTGTTTCCACATTTTTTTCTTGTGTGGCTTTTAGTAACCTGATATTCATTTCTGTTCTTTCTATCCAACCAGCATAGTGAATCCTTTATGAGCTACATATATCTCTGTGTGCTTTCAGGCATATGTGTTCATGCTTTTCTGCTTATTTGAAGATATTATGATTTATGACATTTATAAATCTAGAGTCATAGATGTTTTTAACTTCAATAAGCTGTGTAAATCTACCTGTTTGTCTCATGTAGATATGTAGGACTCCAAAATTACTATTAAAAAACATCTGCTGGAGCAAGTTGTGTTGACAAGCTAGGAAAGTCAAAAATAGGAAAGAAAATAAAATAATACCTCTCTGGTGAATTACTGATCCCAGAAAGGACTGATACAATCACCTTGCCTCAAAATGGTCAGCCTTGAGTAGACTGAGCAGCTAGGTTCATATGAACGTGTTCAATTCTAAAGATTTCCCGAAGGAAAACTAATCTGCTTTTCTTTCAATGCTATGGACAAAGTACTTCATTTGCATTTTAATATAAGCAATATTAATATTAATATTGATGGAAATGATAGTCATTTGCTTTTGACCATAGCCAACATCATTCAAAGTTTTAGAAATTGTTGTTACTACTAACAGCAGCAGCAGCAACAACAACAAAAATCTCTTTATATGATTTCAGTATACTTTCCTGCGTTGGGCTGAGTGGATATAATCAAAATAAAGAGGCTGAGATCATAAACAAATTCTTATTTTCCTCTTGAGAATATCAAGAAGTCTTTCTTTGCCCTTTTGTCTTAAGTTATTGCAACATTTTTCTTTGCAGCCAGCAACACACTTTGTTTCTACTTTCTTTTGTTCTAATATGTGATTGAGTTGCTTTCACTATCTGCTTATTTCTGTCTGAGGATGTGCAGAATGGGAGAATGCTGATTCTCCTTGGATATAACCTTGAAGTTGGACCTGATATAGTTCTAGGAATTTTCCAATTATTTATTCCACTGTTAATGTGTTTTATGATCTCCTTGGGCTCTTCTGTGCTTGCACTAACTCTGGTTAGGAGATTGGATTTGGTGACCTCTAATTAAGTGAATACTATTGTCCTTGGATTTGTAATTTGGCTACTAGCCAGTATATGACCTCCTCTATCTTTGGTTATGAAGTCTTTCACCTTTGGTTCCAGAGCTGCTTCTAAGATTATTCCAAGTTAGAGATGTCTGTTTAAAATAATTGAAGAGATTAATTGGTTTTACACATCTCATACTATGTGTCTATTGCTTCAATTCCTTTTCAATATCTTAAAAACATTCCACTATAATAAAAGTGAAACTAAGTTAAAATATTATTCCTTCTAAATACACAACCACCTAGAAATGTCCCCAGTGTGTGTGTGTGTGTGTGTGTGTGTGTGTGTGTGTGTGTGTGTGTGTGTGTGTTATGATCATAGAACTTCAGATAATTATTTGAGGTCATTGAATAAAGTTTTTATTCTTAAGACCTCTTTTTAAGTTCTCTATGACAGCTTGTTCTGCAGTAAAAATGAGAAAATCCATAACATTTTGTAGCCTGTGCCAAAGTCTGGACAGATTTCCAGCAATGTCTCCTCAGATCTGTCTCTGTCATACTGGAAATTACATCACAACTTTCTTGCTTTTCTAATTGAATTAACAAAAGTCTGGCTAAATATTCTACTCTAGAAATCTCAGATGTCACCAGGGTTGATCAATATGCTCTAGAAGAGCACAAAGTTTTCTTCTTCTTTACTCCACTATGTTTAGTTAAGAAATATAACATTTCCAGACACTTGCAATATCATAACAATTGGTAGCTGTTCTGATTTGAATATACAATGGCCTCCAAAGCTCATATTTTGAAAACTTGTTCTCAAGATGGTAGAACTATTTTCAGAGGTTATGAAAATTTAGAATATAGGACCAAGAAGGAAGATGTAAGCCAGTAAACTGGCATTTCTTCTTTGGCAGCATGCACAGTACCTTCTGATACCAAGGACTCCATCCTGTAAGATGAAGGCTCTAGGTAGGCACCAACTTGACTTCTCTATGTTCAATGAGTTGTATATATGTTGTCTTTAGCCATGGGGAATTGGTGTCAGTTTGAGGAGAGCAACCTGTAGCTTTGGCATAAGTCTGGCTTGTTTCGGGGTTCCCATGGGTTTATAACTCTATTAGATGTAACCTGATCTTTATGGGACTGGAGGCTTCTTTTGGTGATAAGAGATGACTAGTTGTGGCTCTGTTTTTCCCATTATTTGGTGATTTCATTTAGATCACCCTCATATATGCATATATTTTGGGAAGTTTCTATTGTTTAGAGCTTCAACACTACCCCTCAAACGACCCTTATTTAATTCCATCTTCATTCCCCTTCACATTTGATATCCTTCTTCTAGCCCTTCCATCCATTCATAACAATTTATTCTAGTTCCCTTTTCTAGGGAGATTTATCTGTCCACCCTAGTCCTTTACTCTATACCGAATCTCTGTGGTTCTATGGATTATAGCTTGGTTATCATTGGTTTTACAGATAATATCTATATATAAGAAAATATATACCATTTTTGTCTTTCCGTATGTGGAATACCTCACTTAGGATGTTTTTCTCATTCCATATATTTGCCCACAAATTTCATGATGTCATTTCTTTAACAGCTGAGCAATACTCCATTGTATAAACATACCACATTTTAAAAAATTTATTCTTCTGTGGAGGGACATCTAGATTGTTTGAAAGTTTTGGTTATGATTAATAAAGCAGTAATAAACATGGCTGAGCAAGTGTCTCATTGGTAGGAGGAAGTATTCTTTGGGTATATGCTCAAGAATTAATATCATTGGATTTTGAGGTAGGTCAATTCTCATCTTCCTCTGACTCTATAATACCAATTTCCATGGTTCATTTTAAGTTTGTACTCCCACCAGCAATAGATGGCTGTTATTCTTATTTGACATCCTCAGCAGCATGAGCTGTCACTTTTTTTCATTGATCTTAGCCATTTTGATGGGTATAAGATGAAATCTCAAAGTAGTTTTAATTTTCATTTTCCTGATGAGTAGAAGTGTTGAACATTTCTTTAAGTATTTCTCAGCCATTTGAATTTCTTCTTTTGAGAATCTGTAGAACTACTTTTCCTAGACACATTTTTTCCCTTATGTTTTGAATTTTGTTTGGCTATAAGTAGAAGGAATCTTCTCAACAACATACTCTCACTGCCTGGATGTGCTAGCCAATTGGATCAGGCTTAGTGACCATGAACTGTTCCATTTGATACCATGAGACAAAATACATAATTCCTTCTTTTAAGTTATTCTTGTGTGTTCTGGCAACAGTAATATAAAAATAACTAACACAGTAGCAGTACCCAAAATTGTCTTCCTACAAGCCTGGATTCATTAAGTGTTTTATCCTATTACCTGGCATATACAAATTTTGAGATTTTGTCAGTGTCACACAGCCCACGTAATGATGTTGTCATGCCCATGTTAACTCTCATGGAATGAATTCTGTGTACTTTTTCTAATGTTGCTTAAGGAATTTCTATTTCATTGGTCCATCAGCAACTTCTAATATATTTATTTACTTAGACAATACTCCAGAGCTTACACAAGGAAGAATGGGAATTGGTTTTCATAAGCCAGGTTTTTTTATTGGTAGTTTAATGCCCTGTATAGTTTTCACTCTGATCCTTTATTAATTTCCTTTAAAAAAACATCATTGCAGTTGGGTGTGGTGGCAAAGGCCTTTAATTCCAGCACTCCAGAGGCAGAGGCAGGAAGATCTCTGTGAATGCAAAGCAAGCCTGGTCTACATAATGAATTTCACTATAGCCAGTTCTGCATAGGGAGACACAGTTAAAAAATCAAAAATATCATTCCACATATTCATAATACATAGTATCTAGTTACATAAGGACAGTTAAAATCAAGTATATACACTGACAATATTCTGCCATGCCCTTTTATACTATATTCATTATCCATCTCTCTTTGTTCCTCTAGAGAGTTTATCTTTTTTCTTTCATGTTACATGCACATGCAAGTTGTATGCATTTGATTTTATGGAGCTATATAAAATAGAGGAAAAACATATAATAGAAAGCATGCATTTGTCTTTCTTAGACTGACTCAATTTGCTTAATATAGTGATGATGATGCATGTGTTTTCCTGCAAATTACATAATTTCATTATTTTTTACAGACAAAAAGAATTTAATTGTTGACATATACTACACTTTATTTGTCTTAAGCTTTATAATTTCCACCTTTGTGTATGTCTCAAGAAAGGGAAAACTTGAATGAGTCTTATATGTTATTTTATTTCCTTTATACTCACACATAGGTGTGAGATGGCCTTGAATTATAGGACCACAATTAACTTCTCAAGCCTGTTTGCTCGTTATTTCTTCTACCATGGCTAACATGGATCTTCCCATGCTGTCTTTCATGTTTGGAATCTTCCTGCTTTTGAAGCTCTTTACTCCTTTAATACTTAACAGTCTCCTAATTTTCACATCCAGAACCATAGGCTGAATTTTAGTGCTGCCTGCTAGGAGCAGCTCTTTTAAACTTTAGGGTTTGTTTATGTCAGCTTTCACTGGATCTCATGAACCTTTGGTAGAACTTGTCAGAGAGGGTAACTCTATCTTCCCTTTATTGTGGTGAAGAGCAGGGCATAGGAAAGCCGTCTGGAGAGGCAGAGCCTGTGTTGGATAAAAAGTCCTGTTTTCTTATAGCTTTTGCTGTTTATACATATTTGGGAAAGTTTTTTTTTTTGGTTACTCAAATCTAATATTAATTTTATGAGTACCAATAGTATTTGGGTGTCTGCTGAAAAGACTTTAATCTTGGTGACACATTGAGAACAATTTTATCCATTTGATATAATGTTAAACTAATGATTAATACAGACCAATGAATAACTCTTTGCTAAGTGCTTTTAAAGTGATTACAAATATGAAAATGCAGTTTCTACCATATAATCTGCCTGTATAAAACTGTAGCATGGTAAAGGTAAGGCAAGTTATACACCTAAAAGACTAATGCATCTTTCATGAAGTGAGATAATTTACATTCATAGCACTCTGAGATTTCACTCATATTAGGCAAATTAGCTACCATATGAAAATGATTATATTTTTTATTTGTAATATATTTTCATTATTTGAGAATTTCATGTATGCATATGATTTAACTAAATCTACCCCTGCCACTAGTCCACTATCTTACCCATGGCTTCTCTCTCCCAACTCTATGTGCTCTCAGGCCACATGCCTATATATAAATATATAAGACTATCTACTGGAGTGTGGGTAGCCTCTCCAGAACTACATCCCTGAAGAAAACTGACTCTTCCTCCCCTAGTAAACATAAGCTGCCAGCAGCTAATCATCTAGTTGTGGAACTTTGTGAGTCCCTCTGTCATTCATAATGGGACTTTTCTTAGCTTTATCTAACAGGTCTTGTGCATGTAGTAACATGCAGTAACAGCTTCTGTGAGTTCACGTGTGCTAAAGCTCTGCAAGGTCTGGCAAATATTCTGTCATTGTATACCTACTGCCTCTGACTCTTACAATCTTTCTGTTTCCTCTTCCATTATGATTGGAAGAAAGGGGGAGGGGCTATATAGATGTCCCATTTAGAGCCAAGGACTCCACAATCTCTTATTCTCTCCATATTAAGCAGTCATGACTCTGTATTAATTTCCATCTACTGAAAACCAAGAAGCTTCTCTGATGAGAATTAAGATGTATACTAGACTATTTGTATAAAGGTAACAGTTTATTACTATGCCATTTTAGCAGATTAATATTTTTGGGTTTCCCTTAGTGCTACGATCTAGACAGACATGATTTCATTTCGTTGAATGGGCCTCCAATCCTATCAGAAAGTGGTTGGTAACTTCCATAGCATTTATACCCTTAGTGCATTAGTAGGCACATCTTGTCAAGCCAGTCATAATCTTGGTAATATTACTAGTTGTATTTCTCTCCCAGCAATTTTTCCCCCTAGTGCTTTTTTTCTCCCAGCAATTCCCCCCTCCAGTGCTTTTTTTCTCCCAGCAATTTTCTGCACCACGAAACCAAGAAAATATAAATGGAAGTCTCAGATCAGTGCCAGCTTGATTTCTCTATTTCCTATGACTCAAGTAAGTGGTGTCTTCAGAAATAAGGTCATACCATTAAGTTCTGGAGGGTAAAAAACAGCAATAGCGATGGCCTATGATGTTTGGGGAAGGGGATGTCTATAGAATCCCACTGCTCAACACCACGAAGAAAAGAAGGCAGTCCACATCTGGCACACCAGGCTTTTTATTTTATATTTTATGACATTTGTGAAGAGGCATTATCCACTATTAGAGAGTAACTTCATTCACATTCCTGTTACATATTTATGGATTTTAGAAACCTACTGTATTAGTAGGTTTCCATATGACTTTTTCAAAAAGCCTTTAGTATAACTTATCCTTCACTCTTTCCTTCTATACCATCTCTATAATCCTCTCTACTTGATTTATAATTCTCTCTACCCTGACCTCTCATTTCTTATCCAATTTAACCTTATTTAACCTTTTCTGTTCCATTATTTCCCCTTTTCCTCTTGTAACATATGCTTTCTATAACCCTTCCTTTGAAACCCTCCCCTACCCCATCACCATTAGTATCTTACTAGTTTCATGATTTCTATGGATCCTCTAAATTTATATATTCACACATTTGAAGATTCAAAGCTAGCAACCCCATATAAGAGAAGACATATGGCTTTTGTCTTTCTTGATCTGGGTTATCTCACTGAAAATGATTGTATCTATCTTCATCAATCTACCTGTGAATTTTATAATTTTATTTTATTCACAACTAATATTCCATTGTGTATATTCACACTTTCTTTATTATCTAATCATTAGCTGATAAATGTCTAGACTAAGTTTCCTGGCTACTGTGAATACCGCAGCAAGAAACATAGATGAGAAATTATCTCCGTAGTGGGATATAGTGTCTTTGGGAGTATTCTTACAGTGGTTTAGCTGTATCAATCATGTGGCTGACCTATATCCAAATTTTTGAGGAGCCTCTTTGCTTATTGCTATAGTGGTTGTACCAGTTTGCAGTCCTACTAATAAGTAATAAGTACTGACACCCAACATCAATGACAGAATTTGTCATTTCATTACCTATGCATCTTCCTTCCTTCCTTCCTTTCTTTTTTTTGGTGTTAGTCATTCTGATTGAGGTAAGATGAAATTTCAAGGTAGGCTTACTTTTCAGTTCTCTGATGGCCAAGAATGTCAAACATTTGAGACATTTGTCAGTTGTTTGTATTTCTTCTTCTGAGAACACTCTGTTTAGTTTCTCGTCCCGATTTTCATTCAGATTATTTATTTTCTGTTTAGGTTTTAAGTTCTTTGTATATTCTAGACATTAACCATCTGGTAGATATATAGCTGGCAAACATTTTTTTAACCATTGTGGGCTGTCTTACATTTGAATGTTGGTGTTCTTTTCTGTACAGAATATTTTTAATTTCATATGATCTCATCTACCAGTCATTGGTCTTAATGCCTGTACTTTCTTGATTCTGCTCAGAAAGTCCTTTCATGGGACTTAAATTGAAGTACGTTCTATGTTTTCTACTCTAATAGATTCAGGGTATCAGGTCTTATGTTTAGATCCTTGATCTATTCAGAGTTTAGTTTTATGCAAAGCAAGAAATTGGGATCTATTTTCATTCTTCTACATTCCAATTTGAAAAATGCCATTTGTTGAAGATAGCATTCATTTTTCCATTGTGTATTTTTGACCTCTTTGTTAAAAAGCAAGTAGCTATGAGAATGTGGGCTTATATTTGAGCCATTAGTTATAATTCATTGTTCAGTGTATCTATTTGTAATGTCAATGTCTTGGGACTTTGTGTTTCCAAGTGAAATTTAACATGCTTTTTTTCAATTTCCATGAAAACTTGGGTTGGAACTTCAATGTGAATTGTGTTGAATATGTAGACTGCTTTTGGTAGGATGGCAGTTGTCTCACTATTAATCCTACCAATCCATGAACATGGGAGGTGTTTCCATTTTTTATGATATCTTTTTCATACTTTTTCATCATGTTAAAGTTTTCATTGTGCAAATTTTATGCTTAATTAGATTATAGTTATTACAAATTTTTAAATTCCATTTTTTGGAATGAGATTGTTTCCCTAAATTCTTTTTGTATATTTTTAGGGTATATAGAAAGTCTACTAATTTTTGTATTAATTTTTCATCCTACCTCTTTACCAAAAATATTTATTAGCTATAGGAATATTTTTGATAGAGTTTTTAATATATAGAATCATATCATCTGAAAATAAAGATACTTTAATTTTTTCCTTCAATTTTTGTATGACTTTGTCTCTTTTTATCTTACTAATCTAGGTAGTACTTCAAGTACAGTTTTGAACAGGAGACATCTCATTATTTCTTGTTAAATCCAGTATGGGCTAGTATTAGTTAGTTCCTAATGGTATTACAAAACATCATGACCAAGGCAACTAACAGTTGGAAGAGTTTGAGTTTACAGACCCAGATGATGATGATGGAGCAGAGGGAGCAGGCTGGAGCATTAAGTGGAGAACCTCATATCTTGAATCACAAGCAGGAAGCAGAAAGAGAAAGGTGCAAATAGCATGAGTCTTCAAAGTCATACAGCCTGCCTTCACTGACATGCTTCTTTCAGTGAGGCCACACTACCTAAGCTTCTCCAAAACAGCAGCAACAACTAGGAGCCAATTATTCAAATGCTCAAGACTGTGGTGACCATTTCTAATTCAAACTACCATAAATTATATTCTCCACGTATGTTTGAAAAGTCTTTCTGCAGATACTGACCCTAGTTTCTGTCTTTCTATTCAGATATCACAGCTCTTTCTGAACATATATGTATATAGATGAGCTATTCATAGATATGTATTTTGGCAGTTCTGAATAGGATTATGTCAGATTCCTTTATCTGAAAACACAATCATTAGTCAAATCCTTTACTAGCATTAGCATTGAATTAATGTGAAATTTGAGCACATTTCTGAGCTTTTAGATTTTTAAGTTTCTGCTGTGAAATGATAATGTTTCTTGGTTTCTCATTGAAACTGCAGGGTGCCACATATTAACTAAAGAGAAATAGCAGTAGTAGGCATACTGTGTTTATTACCAAAATATCTCTCCAACAAAAAATGAATGCTAGACCTTCATTCTAATCCACCATGGTGGGTACTTTAGAGAGCTAATGCCAGAGAGGTAATTGATGAAGGTTAATGATGAAATATTTCCTTTGCACATTTCAGGATAACTTCTTGCTTTTTAACCAATGGATAAATTACTGATTTATGGAGGATATTTTGACAGCACAGAGGCCTAAATTCTCTTCACAGCATGGTTACCAGCAGTCTGGACATTTTCTTTACCCAACTCCCAGGAATTTTGACCTAGAGGAACATCTTATAGTTTTCCAAAACGAAACACATATTCCACTCTATGTGCCAGAGTATTTTCAAACTAACTAGTGTAATTTAAGATCTATTGCCTGGGAAAATATTCATTTGAATAAAATCTAAATCATTCATAATATGTAGTCTTTTAAAAATGATTTGAAATTTTGAACTGTCTTGGGGGCAGTTTTTGTCTATGAACTTAGATTAATGGTCATTGTGTTAAACTTTCTGCCTATTAACTACTGTTGCCTTTTCTGCCTCTCTTGTTGATTTCATCATATACTTTTTTCAACTGACTTTTGAAAATATTTCTGTTACTGAAGGCAAAACGTATACTATTCTAACTTAGATAAGGTATTATACTTATCTAATCTAATGCATAAGTGTAAACACCATTACAATTATATACATATATACATATGTATGTATGTATATGTATATATGTGAGTAGAAGCATGACCTAGAGCTGTGTACAAATCAGAGAACAGCATGTGGAAGATTTTTCTTGTTTCCTTCTACCATGTAAGTCCCAGGGATCAAACTACAGTCATCAAGTGCTTTTAACTATTGAATCATTTTGATGATCACTTATCATATTTGTTTTTTTATTTTCTACTTATCTTTTAAAAAATTAATTAATTAATTTTTACATCATGGTTGCAGTTTCCTCTACCTTCTCTCATCCCATTACCTACCTCCTCCTCCCCATGACCCCTCAATCCACTCCTCTATTTCTGTTTAGAACAGGGCATCCCATGGGTATCAAAGCATGGCTTATCTAATTGCTTAAGACTAAGCACCTCCCCTTGTATTAAGACTGGGCAAGGTAATCCAGTATGAGGAATAAATACTCAAGAGCCAGGCTAAGCATTAGGGAGAATCCTTGCTCCCATTATTAGTAGCTGCATAGTACACACACACACACATGCACATGCACACACGCACACACACACACACACACACACACACACACACACACACACACACACACACACACTGCTATATATATGTAAAGGACCTATGTCAGTCCCATGCAGGCTCTCTGGTTTTTGGTCCAGACTCTCTGAGTTCTCATGAGCCTTGTTAGTTGTTTCTATTATGATGTCATTGACACTTCTGGCTCCTCTTCAGGAGGATTTCCTGAGCCTGGCCTATTGTTTGGCTGTGGGGTCTCTGCATTTGCTTCCATCAGTTACTGGATAAAGGCTCTCTGATGACAATTGGGGTACTCACCAATCTGATCACAGGAGATAGCCAGTTCAGGGTATGTATATCCAGTCTTGCTAGCTGTCTTAGTTAGGGTAGATTCATGGAGTTTCCCTTGCATCAGGTTCCTACCTGACCCCAAAAATGCACCCTACTTTTCCAGTCATCTATTTCAGTACTCTTTCCTCTTCATCCACCTCCCAACCTGATCCCTCAAGTTGCTATCCCTGCCCAGCGCTATTGCACCTAGAAGCTCTCTTATATTTCCTTTTTCCAGGAATATCGATGCATACACCTTGGGTCCTTCTTGTTGCCTAGCCTCTCTGGGTATCGTAGCATGGTTATATTTTACAGCTAATATCCACTTATGAGTGAATATATACCATGTTTGTCTTTATGGGTCTGGGTTATCTCAGGATGATTTTTTTCTAGTACCATCCATTAGCCTTCAAATTTCCTGATGTCATTGTTTTCAACAGCTGAATAGTATATTCCACATTTTATTTATCCATTCTTTAGTTCAGGGGCATCTAGGTTGTTTCTAGGTTCTGCCTATTACAAATAAAGCTGCTAAGCACATAGTTGAGCAAGTGACCTTGTGGTATGATTGAGCATCTTTTGGGTATATGACCAAAAGTGGTATAGCTGTGTCTTAAGGTAGATTGATTCATTTTCTGAGAAACTGCCATATTGATTACCAAAGTGGCTGTACAAGTTTGCACTCCCACCAGCAAAGGAGGAGAGCTCCCCTTGCTCCAAATCCTCTCTATCATATTTTTATTGTTTTTATTGAGCTATATATTTTTCTCCACTCCCTGTCCTTCCTCTCTTCTCCTATTCTGCCCTTTCCCATGATCCCATGTTCCCAATTTATGCAGGAGATCTTGTCTTTTTCTACTTCCACTGTAGATTAGATCCATGTATGTCTCACTTAGGGTCCTCTTTGTTGTCTAGGTTCTCTGGGATTGTGAATTGTAGGCTGGTTTTTCTTTGCTTTATGTCTAAAAGCCACTTATGACTGAGCACATATTATATTTGTCTTTCTGGGTGTGGGCTACCTCACTCAATATGATGTTTTCTAGATCCATTCATTTGCCTGCAAATTTTAAGATGTCATTATTTTTTTTCTGCTCTGTAGTACTCCATTGTGCAAATGTACCACATTTTCCTTATCCATTCTTCTGTCGAGAAGCATTTAGGTTGTTTCCAGGTTCTGGCTATGACAAACAATGCTAGTTTGAACATAGTTGAGAACATATCCTTGTGGTACGATTGAGCATCCTTTGGATGTATGCCCAAAAGTGTTATTGCTGGGTCTTGAGGTAGGTTGTTTCCTATTTTACTGAGAAATTGCCATATTGATTTCTAAAGTGGCTGTGTAAGTTTGCACTAGTACCAGCAATGGAGAAGTGTTCCCTTTACCTAACAACTTCTTCGTATTTTAAACATAATTAATTACCTTAAAGTATAACTGAATGAATAATATTTTTTGAGGCAAGATTTCAGTGTTCCTGCCTGTCCTGGAACTCATTCTGTAGACCAGGCTGGCTTCAAAGTCACAGAGATCTGCCTGCCACTGCCTTCCAAGTGCTAGGATTAAAGGCATATGCCACCACCACCTGACAGAACAATTATTATATGAATGCCAAAATGTAAACAGGGATGTTGCTAGTGAAGCCAAATAGGGAAGTGCTAATGATTACCTCAAAACAAAGAAGTTTCATGTCAATCTGTTTTTGTAAATCTGTGCCAATGTAAACTGTTTCCTCTCTACACTGAGTAGTCATCGTGATATGCAATATTAAGGTTTCAATAAGGTGTTTCATTATGGTTTCTGTTTGTATTTCTCTGAGGTTATCTACATTTTAAAAATAGTTCCAGTTTCTTCTTGAGTACTTTTAGAGTACTTGCTCTAGCTTTAACAAGAGCTTCTGGTTTTCAGTAAGAAGGGTAAATGTAGCCATTATGCTTTCAGGATGAATTCTAAAAGAAAAATCCATTCAAGAATATTCTCCCTACTTAATTAACATTACATTAAAACTTTTATTTCCTACATATTGTCCAGTAATAAACTCTGATTTCTTTTGTTAGGGAACTCCAAGAGTTTGATCTCTTATGAGTAACGGTTACCAACACCCATTCATCAGTACTATAAACACATGTAAAAACATATTGATGAACAAGGTTACCAAGAATAAGATGCTGTTTACACTACCAATATTTCTTCAGGAAATACTTCATTCTTCACATCGCTGTGTTGTTCACTACCATTACTTCAACTCTTCTGTACCCTGACCTTTATATACCCAATCTTAATTCTAAATAATTTTTATTTATCATTGGAAATAGAATATCATTCTAATTTATGATACACTCTTTATCAAATTATTTTAGAGACTTTGGTTTTAAAATTAGCTGGTCTCTCTACTGTGACTAAATGGTAATTGAAGGATAGATATGTTGAATGTTTAGGACATTGATCTGGAAAATGGGACAAGGTGGGGATCTTTAGAGAGGAGAGAGGTAAATACAAAAGAAGGAGGGGCGTCGGGAAAGTGACAATAAAGATGTCCAAAAAAGTCACAAGGAATCATACTATCAACTATTTACCTAACAACCCTGTAATACATGTAATTCAGTACATAACTATGCATACTTATATTTTAAGATTTAATGAACTTTCTTAAAGTGATAACCAGTATTTATCTCTAGTGCATGAACTGGCTTTTTAGAGGGATACTTTGCTCAGCCTAGATACAGGGAAGAGGGCCTTGGTCCTGCCTCAAGTGATATGACAGACTTTGTTGATTCTCCATGGAAGGCCTCACCATCTCTGAGGAATGGATTGGGAGTGGGATTGGAGGAAGGAGGGAGGAGCAGGATGAGGGGAGTGCGAGGGAAATGGGATTGGGATGTAAAATAAAAAGATTGTTTGCAAAAAAATAAAATAATAAAATAAATGGATGTTTCTAAACTAATGTACCTTCAAGGCTGAACATAAGTTCATAGCTAGAGCTATAAGAGATTTGGAAATCTGATTCATTATTTGGTTAATATGCCCCTGCTATGTTGGAAAAACTATGCTAATTATGAAACACAAAATCATGTTTTAATGTGAAAGGGTGGCATTTATTTATTGAGGAATCATGCCTAATTTAGTACTAGGACACCTATCCACCAGTGTAAGTGTTGCCATATCAAATATAGTTAATATAACTCAAACTATATTTTGAATTTTTGTCTTCATAATATTGGTCTCTTTTCGGACTGGACTATGAAATGATTATGTTGGTTTTTAAATAATGTGATTTCTGAAAAATTAAAATAGTACCATGTGTTCTAGAAATCCCAATTCAGGGTATATATTCAATGGGAAAAATATCAACATGTAGAAGATACACCCACACATACATGCATATACATGAATAGCAGCATTACTTATAATACTCAAAAGGTAGCAGCAACCTAGTGTCCATTCATGGGTAGATAAATGTAATATGATTTATCTATATATCTGGACATTATTTAGCCTTAAAAAGGAAGGAAATTTTGATCTGTGCTTGAAAATGGATGATTCATGAAGACATTATATCAAGTGAAACAAATCAATCACAAAAATATATTTACTAAATAGTTTTACTGATTCCAGTCATGAAGTCCCTAGAGTAATCAAAGGCATACAAACAGAAAATAAGATGGTATTTATGAGAGGATGAAGGTGGATGAGATATACCATTATTCAGCACAGAGTTCTGCTTGTTTGCTGTGTAATTATGTGACTATATTCAATATTACTGGACTGTACATTTGAAAGTGACTAGTATGGTAATTCTGGTGTTTTAAAATCACAGTTAAATTTATCTTGAAGTGAAGTGTGCTAAATCTGGAGCAAGGAGACTGAAAATGTGCTTTTTCTTTTGGAGAGAGGGTTTCAATATGTAGCTCCAGCTGGTCTGGAACTTGCTGTGTTGGGGAGGCTGACTTTGAACTCACAAAGATCCACTTGCCTCTGACTCACAATGCTGGGATTAAAATGCACCTGGTCTCATGGTGTATATTTTTAGCAAACTTCTTGTGATGAACTGATTTTGGTCCTTGTAATTCATAAGGCCCTTTACATACACATGTACACATACATTTACTTAGTATTCACAACCATCTGCATTAGAGCATTCTTATCATTCCTGATGATTTTTATACGTATGTATTTCATACCTTGAGTAAGACTCCATTTCTTTCAATGTATATATTATTTCCTCGTGTCTTGAGATGTAAAAGTTAAACATGATTTGTTCTCACCTGTCTGACAAGTGTTGAATATCTCAAATAGTGTGTACCTGGTCTCTTATGTGTTTCTCTCGTTATTTTTAGAGGGTGCTTCTTGTTTAGTGCTATCTGATTTGCCATCCATTTAGATGACTTAATGACTTGAGATTGTACCTAGCTAGGTTTCTCTTCTAGTTGAGTCAATGCTTTGTGTGTTTTACTTTATGTACCTTGCATTTTTCTCAGCTAGGGCTATCTAAGACTTTTTATATTTTCTCTAATTTTAGAATATGATATTGAGTTATGCTATTATCTAGCACAACTAGTTGTTTTGAAATAATTACTTTTATCATAATCTTATAAATCTCTAGGGACCTCTTGCAAAAATTTTATCAAATCGTATACTGACCAATACCTACATTTCTTTTTTTTTTTTTTTAGAATCAAAATGTTTTTTATTTCTTTTTTTCCCCATATTCTTTTATTTTTCCATCCAAAAAAAAAAGAGTTACATTTCCTCCCCTTCTCCTAGTCCCCTCCCGCTCCCCCCTCCCGCTGCTTCCTTAAAAGAAGGCATGGTGCCCAGCCCTGTGGGAAGTCCAAGGCCCTCCCCCCTCCATCCTGACCTAGGAAGGTGTGCATCCAAATCGACTAGGTTCCCAAAAAGATAATACATGCAGAGGAGATAAGTCTTAGTGTCATTGTTGATGGCTTCTCATTCTGCCCTCATTGGCAGCCACATTTAGAGAGTCCAGCTTGATCACATGCTCTTTCAGTCCCGGTCCAGCTGGATTTGGTGAGCTCCCATTAGATCAGGCACACTGTCTCACTGGGTGGATCAACCCCTAGCGGTCCTGACTTCCTTGCTCATTTTCTCCCACCTTCTGTTCTTCGACTGGACCTTGGGAGCTCAATCCATTGCTCTGGTGT
>PVIU01013520.1:0-55566 GCA_004026605.1 Ondatra zibethicus | reverse complement strand
AATGTTTTCTAGCTCCATCCATTTTCCTGCAAAATTCAAGCTGTCATTATTTTTTTCTGCTGTGTAGTACTCCATTGTGTAAATGTACCACATTTTCCTTATCCATTCTTCGATCGAGGGGCATTTAGGTTGTTTCCAGGTTCTGGCTATGACAAACAAAGCTGCTATGAACATAGTTGAGCACATGTCCTTGTGGCACAATTGAGCATCCTTTGGATATATACTCAAAAGTGGTATTACTGGGTCTTGAGGAAGATTGTTTCCTAATTTTCTGAGAAATCGCCACACTGACATCCAAAGGGGTTGTACCAGCTTGCATTCCCACCAGCAATGCAGAAGTGTTCCCTTTTCCCCACAACCTCTCCAGCATAAGTTGTCATCAGTGTTTTTGATCTTGGCCATTCTTACAGGTGTAAGATGAAATCTCAGAGTTGTTTTGATTTGCATTTCTCTGATGACTAAGGACGTTGAACATTTCCTTAAGTGTCTTTCAGCCATTTTAGATTCCTCTGTTGAGAGTTCTCTATTTAGGTCTGTACTCCATTTTTTTATTGGATTATGTGTTCTTTTGGTGTCCAATTTCTTGAGTTCTTTGTATATTTTGGAGATCAGACCTGTCTGATGTGGGGTTAGTGAAGATCTTTTCCCATTCTGTAGGCTGTCGTTTTGTCTTGTTGACCATGTCCTTTGCTTTACAGAAGCTTTTCAGTTTCAGGAGGTCCCATTTATTCATTGTTTCTCTCAGTGTCTGTGCTGCTGGGGTTCTATTTAGGAAGTGGTTCCCCAGCCACAGCAACTCTTATAAAGAAAGCATTTCATTGAGGATGGCTTGGTTAGAGTTTCAGAGGTTCAGTCCATTATCATCATGACAGGGAGCATGGAGGTGTTCAGGAGGAGATGGTGCTGGAGCTGAGAGTGCTTCATCTTGCAGGCAACAGGAAGTCAACTGTCACACCGAGGGAAGCTTGAGAAAAGGAAATCTCAAGGCCACGCCCACAGTGACACACTTCCTCCAAGGCCAAACCTCCTAATAGTGGCACTCCCTTTTTCTTTCAAACACCACACCAGTAACCCCAGCTTTAAGAAGGTGGAGGCAGGAGAATCAGGAGTTCAAGGCCATCCTCAGATACCTATCGAGTTCAAGACTGGTTGGGGTACATGAGATCCTCTCTCAAAACAAAACCCCAATGAACATCATTTGTGAGGTAGGCACGGCAGTGCACCCCATATGCCTGGCCTTTGAGAGGCTGCTGCTTGGCAAAGAGTCATGTTTTGAGGCCAGCTTGGCCTATAGACATATTCTCTCTCTCTCCCTCCCTCTTCCCCTCCTCTCTGTGTTTATTTGGGGGGAGGACCATGTGTGGAAGTTACTGAACAACTTGTAGGACTTGGTTCTCCTCTTCTACCCTGTGGGTTCCAGGGATCAAATTCAAGTCATCAAGCTTAGTGGCAAGTGCCCTGACCCTTGAAGCCATCTTTCTGGCCCTATGAACAAACTCTGAGGGTGTAGCTTAGCTTAGTGGTAGAATGCTTGCCTATTATCACTGACAACCAAACCCCCAGCAGATAATAACAACCATAATCTGCAACCCCATTGCCACTCTTCCCTTCAGAAGGCAGGCCTCCATGTGAGCCTGCGCAGGACTGACAGACTCTAGTGAGTTAACTCTGAGACTACCTCCTAAAGAGACACATGGTATGGCATCTCTCTCTCTTTCTCTTTGATCCTTTGTTCTGAGAGGAAGCCAGACACTCTATTATGAGGATACTCAGAAGGTGTCCTGGGGACCTGGGGACCCCATAGCTGTCTGAGCAAGGTCATAGGGAACAGATCCTCATCCTCCTCTTCCCCAGGCCAGGGACGCTTCAGGGAACAGCAACTTCAGGAACATTTCCTCCTCCTTACACCCTCCTCCCCCTTTCTCTCCTCCTGCCCTCTGCCTCTTCCTCCTTCCCGCCCTCCTCTTCCCTCTCCTCCCTGCCCTCCTCTGTAGGAGGTCTTTCTGTCTATGTTTTGCTTTTATTGGTTAAATGAATAAAGAAAACTGGCTTGGCCTATAGCTGGGAGGAAGAAGGCAGAGTCAGGGAGATGCCATGGAGCCACCACAGGAGATAGACTTGCTGAAACTTTGCTGGTAGGCCACGACCTCGTGGTGATGCATAGATTAATGGAGATGGGTTAAATTAAGATGTAAGAGTTAGCCAATAAGAAGCTAGAGCTAATGGGCCCAGCAGTGATTTAATTAATACAGTTTCTGTGTGATCATTTCGGGTCTAAGCTAGCCGAGCAGCTGGGACGAACAAGCGGCCTCCTCCAACAAATTGGTGCTAACGTGGCAAGCTAAAATCCACTTAAAAACCTGAGAGAGCTTAATTCTAGACACAAAAAATACAGAGTTTAACACAGCTTCTGGCTGTTTGCTGGTGGCATGCCACAGCTCCTTCAAGAGAGGTTTTTCTGACTCAGTTGTAGCAGAAAAAGAAAAGCCACTCTGTTTTGAAATGCCGTCCAGTGGGAACTCTGACTCTTTCAGGTCTGGCTATGGAGGATCTAAATGGGGTTTGTGAGCAGACTGCTACACTGCTTAATGGCTCGACATAGACCCACTTCATACTTGGAACTGGGGCCATATGCACTGGATGACCCAACAGTGAGGAAGAACTTTGGGTGACTGTTCGGGCAACGAGATGTCTCTGTCATTTCTAGAGTTTTGGAAGTTGCTTACAATGCACTTCCTGTTAACTTAAGTAATTTTATATATCCTTCTGGAGTCTTTAATGGAGTTGAAGAGTAGATAGAAAGTAGATATAAATATTGTAACTGTAATTCTTGCTTGATACTTGTTTTGTTATATGTAATTTTACTATGTTAAAGTTAAAACCTTCCTTTTCTATTTAAACAGAAAAGGGGAAATGGTCTGGGAGGTCCTTCTGTTTATGTGTTGCTTTTATTGGTTAATGAATAAAGAAAACTGGCTTGACCTATAGCTGGGAGGAAGAAGGCAGAGTCAGGGAGCTGCCATGGAGCTGCCACAGGAGATAGACTTGCTGAAACTTTGCTGGTAGGCCACGACCTTGTGGTGATGCAGTTTAATGGAGATGGGTTAAATTAAAATGTAAGAGTTAGCCAATAAGAAGTTAGAGCTAATAGGCCCAGCAGTGATTTAATTAATACAGTTTCTGTGTGATCATTTCAGGTCTAAGCTAGCCAGGTGGCCGGGAACCAAACAAGCAGCTCTCTCCTACAACACTCCTCCTCTTCTTCCTTCTCCTCTTTCCTCTCCTCTTCCCCTCCTCCTTCTTCCTTCCTTCCTTTCTTTTTTTTAAAGGTTTATTTATTGTTATGTATACAGTGTTCTGTCTGCATGTATGCCTGCACACCAGAAGAGGGCACCAGATCTTATTGCAGATGGTTGTGAGCCACCATGTGATTGCTGGGAATTGTACTCAGGTCCTCTGGAAGAGCAGCTAGTACTCTTAACCTCTGAGCCATCTCTCCAGCCCCCTCTTTCTTTCTTTCTTTCTTTTTTTTTTTAAGATTTATTTATTATGTATACAACATTCTGCCTCCACGTATACCCGCACGCCAGAAGAGGGCACCAGATCTCACTACAGATGATTGTGAGCCACCATGTGGTTGCTGGGAATTGAACTCAGGACCTCTGGAAAAGCAGCCAGTACTCTTAACCACTGAGCTATCTCTCCAGCCCCCTCTTTCTTTCTTTTTTATTTGAGACATAGTTTCACTGTGTATTCCTGGCTGGCCTGGAACTCCTTATATAGACCAGGATGGCCTCAAACTTAAAGAGATCCACCTGCCTCTGCTTCCTGAGCTCTGGGATTATAGGTATGTGCTCCCATGCTCATCTCTAGTCACATCTTGGATGGACCTTAATGAGAGAGTCTGAGCCAGAAACAGCCAGGGTGCTGCCATTGATTTTCCTAACTCCTGCCACAGAGGCTGGGAGCTGGTGGTTTGGGCTGTTTTAGCCTCTAAACTCTCCAAATGGCTCTTGAAGCAGCAAGTTAGATGATTCATCATCATGTGACATTTTGTACTTAGGAATTTACAAAGCTTTCCTCCAGCTTGTAAGTAAATAGGGTGCCTCCCCTCACTTTCCTGGTTTTTAAGATTTTTGTTCTTATTACTATTTCTTTGAACTTAGACTGGGAGGTATGTGTTAAAGCCGTCATTCTGTTTTTCCACTTCCTATCGTTTCTGTCTTCAGGTTGCTGCAGTGTTGTTTGTTGCTTGAATATTTGAAGCTATTTTTATCCATATTGTAAGTGTAGCGTTCAGCACCACAGTACAAAGTATCTGTCTCATTTAAGGCTTTTTTCTTAATTCTACTTTGTCTGACATTAGGATTATAACTCTGCTTCTGAGAATACACATTTGCCCATCAGATCTTTGTTTTTCCACAATCCCTGCTCTCATCAGGCCTTACTGTATACCCCAGGCTAGCCTCTTACTTGTGTCCCTCGGGTCTTGGCCTTTCAGTATGTCACCTCTGCTGGTTCTTTGCTCTTTCTTTTAGTTTCTCATATACAACAAGGAGTTGGGTTTTACTATGCGAGTCAATCTTTAAATTTTTATTTGACTTTTTTTTTTGAGACAGGGTCTTACTATGTAGTCATGGCTGTCCTGTAACTCACCATGTAGATCAGGCTGACTTCAAACTCAGAGATCTGCTTGTTTCTGCCTCCTGAGTGTGGAGACTAGAGGCATGTGCTATTTTTTATTATTTTTAATTATGCATAGGTGTGCGCCTCATGTGGGCATGTATGAGTGCAGCTGCCTGAAGAGACCAAAGGCGTCAGATCTCCTGGAGCTGGAGTTACAGGTGGGTTTAAGCTGCCTGCCATAGGTGTCAGGAACTGAACTCTAGTCACCTGCAAGAGCAGCAAGTGCTCTTCACCACCGAGTCATCTCTCCAGCCTCCTTGTAAGCCACTTTAACTAAGGCGATTTAAACCTGCTAGTGTAAATTAGCATAACATCACCTTCATGCTCTGTTTCATTACACGTGAAACAAGATGCATAGCCTTTCTGAAAACTGTTATATTTCCTTTGTTCTCTGTGTGTGTTCCTCTTATTTTCCCTCTGCGAGGGCTGAGAAATTGCACATGCTTTCTGAGTGTTCTGCCCCTCCATATGTTCCCAGCCCCATTTCACTCAATATTTATGGAAATTCGTGCACTGGTTGTAATGATTTCCTTTGACCAGTGTTCAAGTAACACCTCAAGTCCTCTTTTTCTCACATGACCATCAATTCCCTACTTAAAATAACAATGAAAGAACTTGAAAGCTCCTATTCCCCTCTGTGTCCTCTGCCATTCATTTCTGTTACTATTATCATCATCTGTCTTGAATTTGTCTAGGCTTAAATACCATTTGGTTTTTTTTTTTGGTTTTTAAAAATATTTATTTATTTATTATGTATACAATATTCTGTCTGTATGTATGCCTACAGGCCAGAAGAGGGCACCAGACCCCATTAAAGATGGTTGTGAGCCACCATGTGGTTGCTGGGAATTGAACTCAGGACCTTTGGAAGAGCAGGCAATGCTCTTAACCTCTGAGCCATCTCTCCAGCCCCTTAAATACCATTTGTTAACTCTAAGCATCACCGTCCCTTATCCTCACTTTCTCCCTAGGAGACAACCGGTGAGCCAGTTCTTAACCTCTCCTCTCAGTGTTCGTGTAGTGTTCAATTGTCAGAGCATATAAAATGTGTACACTGCCATGGGGGCTTTCTCTCCACCTGTTACAACTCATGCTGGGCACCCTGCACAGACTAACAGAGAGAAGCAGTCTGCACATCCGAGACTCAGAGAGACCTGTCCTCCCTGCTTAGCTGGATGCAGTGTGGACTGTCATGGGGAGGTGTGAGTGTAGGACAAAGGGGACGATCTCATGGGTCTGCTGGGGGATTTAAGCAAGATCTGTTCAAATTCTTCATGTCTCCATATTTGCAAAGACAACAATGTTTCTGTCCTTAGTATATGGAGAGACTGCCTTTCAGCTGAAGATTTAGCTGCTGCTGTTGTTTTTGTTTTGTGTACCATTTTATTATATTATTATTTTATTGTACATATGGCTGTTTTGCCTTCATGGATGTGTATGCAGTTCCCATAAGGCCAGAAAAAGGCATCAGAGCTCCTAGGGATGGAATTAGAGATCACTGCCATGTGGGTGCTTGAAATAGACCCCAGGTCCTCTAGAAGAGTAGCTAGTGCTCTAATCACTGAGCCATCTCTCCAGTGCCGTGCCTTTACTTATTTATTATTGCATTTATTTCATATGTGGAGGTATGCTCTATCACCAAGCCGTAGCCTCAGCTTGATATGCTCCTTCTTTTAAAAAATTACATCTGTGGTCCAGCAGTGGTGGCGCACGCCTTTAATCCCAGCACTTGGGAAGCTGTGGCGGGCGGATCTCTGTGAGTTCGAGGCCAGCCTGGTCTACAAGAGCTAGCTCCAGGACAGGGCTACACAGAGAAACCGTGTCCAGAAAAAAAAATTGCATTTGTGTATTTATGGTGTGTGTGTGAGAGTTGGTTCTCTTCCACCACGTGGGTCCTGGGGATGGAACTCAGGTCCTCAGGCTTTGGCAGCAAGCGTCTTTCCCCACTCACTGTCTCTCCAGACTGCTGGTCCTCTCTGGGACAAACTCAAGTCTTCTTCCCTCCACAGAAGCGTGACTAAATTTGAATTATAGTTGTAAATATTAATTTTATTTCATTATTTTGGATTTCTGTTGTTAGGCACCAAATGTGTGCGTTTAATCTGTTTTGTCTGGTTTCATTTTTTAAGAATTGTTTTTAATATACTTAACCATGTGTAGGTGTGTGTCTGTGCACATGAGTGCAGATGCTGGCAGAGGCTGAATTACAGGCAGTTCTGGGCCGCCACGTGCATCCTGGGGGCCAAACTCCCCTGAGAGGGCTTCAGGCACTCCAGGTCCCCGGCATTGTTTCTGAGCTTTTGACTTGCTGACTTGGGGTAGAGGTTATGGCTTAAAGGTAGAGTGCTTCCGCTGCCCTTAACCCTAGGTGGGGTCTCTCTGAGAGGAGGGGAGGGGCTTAGTCTTTATTTGTCCCCTGTTTCTTCAATTTATCACAGGGGTTTCCCCTAGATATCCTTTTTTGTTGTTGTTGATTTGGGTCACTTTCCCAGAGACACTGACTTTGAGACAAGGGTGTGTGCCAGGTGCTTGCTGAGCATGCCCTTGTGAGCAGAGGAACTGGACGGAGGCCGCAGCTGGTTAACATTTAACAAGCAGCTCTCTGGAGGAGAAAAACTTTGATCTGTAGCCTTTGACTGCTTTCAGAACTGAATACTTGCCTCTGTGGCTGACTGCCTGGAACACAGATAACAGCAGACTGTACAGTAAAAAGGAAAAGTAACTGCTGAGTGTTTGTTCCTTTAGTTTTGAATATAATTTATTTAAATTTGACTTTATGTCTTGGCGTGGTGGAGCGTGAGCCCATCTGAGCTGCCGAAGCAAGAGTATGAGTTCCTTGTGAGCCTTGCTTGTATGGTGAGTTCTAGGTCAGCCTGGGCCACAATGTAAGCTGTGGTCTCAGCAAAGTTAAGTTTTATATCATTTAAGTTTTGATAATGCAACATTTCCAAGTAACAGCTCTCAGGCTAGTAGAAGGCAGGTGCCCGATTTAGTGGCCTCGATGGTCTCAGCTGATCCCAAAAGGAAGGATTTGAACAGCATCTCTTTTGGTTGCTGTAGTTGTCTTTCGACATGGTCACATGGTCCCCAAGCTGGCCCCACACTGCCCATGTAGCTGGTGATGATCGTCCTGCTCCCAAGAGCTGAGAGCATGGGAGTGACTGTCGGGTACACTCATGAGCTCTGAAACAGACTGGCCTTTCAGAGACTTCAACCTGAAGATGAGAACTTCATACAAAAGGGGTGACCTTGGCTGGAGGGTTCCCGCTGTCTAAAGGAAATTCCCAGAGAAAGACTAACATTGTCTCAGCAGTGCGCACGTTAACCCTGAAGGCAGCTGGGGACACAGCAGCCCGTGCTTGTATACCTTGTCATTTGATTGCATTTGCTGCTTTGGAACACGAGTTATCATTCTTCCATAACACGGATGGTTCTGTCTGGGCGTGGTGGCACATCCTTAATCCCAGCACTCGGGAGGCAAAAGCAGATGGATCTCTGTGAGTTTGAGACCAGCCTGGTCTATGTAGTGTTCCAGGCTACATAATGAGACGCTATCTTGGAAAAACCCAAATGAAAACAAAAAACAAAAACTTACTATGGTTCTTTGTGTGTGTATATGTGTGTGTGTGTGTAATTTTAGCTTTTAATTTTTTTATTTTTTGGTTTTTCGAGACAGGGTTTTTCTGTAGCTTTGGAGCCTGTCCTGGAAACTAGCTCTTGTAGACCAGGCTGGCCTCGAACTCACAGAGATCCGCCTGCCTCTGCTTCCTGAGTGCTGGGCTTAAAGGCGTGCACCACCATCACCCAGCTCTTATTGTAATTTTAGATACTAAATTTATTATTGTTATCATAGCTTAATATATCAGATTTTTCTGAACCAAATTTTTTCTTTTTAATATTTTTTTGAGATTACAATTACATCATTTCTTTCTTCCCTTTTCTCCCTCCAAACCCTCCCACATACCCTCCCCCTTTCAAATTCATGGCCCCTTTTCCTTTAGTTGTTTTGTGTGTATGTGTGTGTACATACATTCACACACACACACACACATTCCTAAATACATAATATAACCTGCTCAGGCTGAAGCTATAATGAGCACAGTAGAAAATGCTTTTTGACCCTTAAATCAGAGATTTCTGTTAGACACTGGGCCTGACCTCCAGCTAAGATATGTCAGTTACACAGATGAGCATCCTTGGGGACAGAGACTTAGGACTGTAGTTAGGAATGTAGAGTGTGAACCTTGTGTGACGCCCCTCAGCATAATCAAATATAACTTTTGTTATACTAACTACATGAATCTATCTTCAAGATCGTGAAGTAATGTTATTCATATGTTTTTAGGGCTGACTACTTGGCATTGGATAACAAATTGGTGTGCTCTTCCCAAATCAACTTTTAATATTTTAACGTTGTTTTTGGAAGACAATGGGGAAGGGTTCCATGGTTTTCCTAGTGTTTTTTTTCCCAGCTCAATGGCGCCATCTTCTGTTATTACTGGTTGCTATTCTCTGGAATCTGTCCTGGCTTTCTGTTCTTTTAGGGTGGCCTTGAATTCTCTATGTAGTGAAGAATGACTTTCCTGAGTTCCTGATCTACCTGCCTCCAAGTTCTGGGATCACAGATGTGTTCCATCACACCAGCCTCCTTCCCGCCCTTCACGCTCCCTTCCTTCCTTTTTCTTTCAGATGTATGTATATATATGTGTGTCTGTATATACATATATATACACATACATACGCACACACAGTATATATACACACATACATACACATATAATGTATATACATATATTATGTTGCCTGTGGCAACATATATAATGTGTATAAATGTATATGTGTGCCTATATATGTATGTATGTATGTATGTATTGAGAGAGTTTCACACTGCAGTCCAGGCTAACTGGCCTTGAACTGGTTATCTTTCTGCCCTGGCTTCTGGAGAACTGCAATTACTGGTGTGGCCTTCACAAATGGCCTGATGTGTTGCTCTTACAGTCAAATGTCTCCCGGTTCTTCTATTTATTATCAGGAACAATTATTTTACTTTTCACAGTTTCTCAAAAAAGATACTTTTTCAACACTACCACTGTTGTTCCTATGAATTTTCTAACAGTGGCTTCTGTTGCCTGTGGCAACATGCTGGGTTTCAGACCCGTTCCCAGCTGTTCCCACTGTGGGTTGGGACCTTCCTTCTAGAAGTGAACCATTGTTCACTAGTGACTTTAGCTTCCCCTGTTCTTTCGAGCAGTTCTGGTGGCTTCCACACGCTGCTGGGATTCCAGCGTTATTTCCCCAGGTTACTGGCAAGCTGGAGAATGCAGGACTTTCCCTCCTGTGCTGAGTTCCATGCAGGCATTTCTCCGTACTTTCCTTTTTATTCTTCTCACACCTTCATGCCGAGATGTGGCGTTATCTACCTCAGTTTTGTCATTCTGGAAAATATCAGTTTGCCTTCTCTCTCTCTTTCTTCCTTCCTTCCTTTTTTTTTTTTTTTTTTTTGGTTTTTCAAGACAGGGTTTCTCTGTGTAACAGTCCTGGCTGTCCTGTAACTCAGACTCACTCGATAGACCAGGCTGGCTTTGAACTCACAGAGATCCTCCTGCCTCTGCCTCCCAAGTGCTGGGATTAAAGAAAGGTGTGCGCCACCACCAACCACCCAGCTTTTTTGTTTTTTCAATTTTTGTTCTTAAATGTGTTATTTCTTGTTAGAAGAGCCTTTCTCCAGCTGGACAGGAGGTTCAAGGCCTGCTTGGACTTCAGAGTGAATCCTAGGCCAGTTTGGGGCAATTGGTGGAATCCTCTTTCAAAACAAAACAAAATATGGGTATGTAGTGCAGTGGTAGAGTTCTTGCTACCACTTGCAAGGCCCTGCATTCCAGCCCCAGTATTGGAAACTCAGTAAGCCAAATAGACAGAAACCTTTTCCATACTAAGTCAAAAATATTTTCTTTTAAAAATTATTTTTTATTGTTTTTATCGAGCTATTTCCCCTCCCTTCCTCCCCTCTCTCCTTCTTCCCTCTCCCGTGACCCCCACACTCCCAATTTGTTCAGGAGATTTTGTCTTTTTTTCCTTCCTATGTAGATCCATGTATGTCTCTTAAAATTATTTTTAATTATGTATGTGTGTGTGCATATAAGGACAAGTGCCCAAAGAGGGTATTGTGTCCCTTGGAACTAGAGTTACAAGTGACCGTGAGCTATGTGGTGTGGGTATTGGAAGTCACTCAGATCCTGCAAAAGCAGCATGTGCACTCGGAGCCACTCGGAGCCACTCGGAGCCACTCGGAGCTGGAGCCGCTGGGCCGTCTTCCATTACATGGGTCCCAAGGATGGAACTCAAGTCCTCAGTCTTAGCGGCAAGCACCTTCACTCTCTGAGCCATCTTGCTGCACCTTATGTTTCCACTTACATCTTTAAAGAAAAAATATTTTTTTAATTTTGTGTTAAGTGAATGTGAGTGCAGGTGCCCACGGGGACCAGAAGAGGGCGTCAGATTACCTGGGGGGTCAGAAGAGGGCGTCAGATGACCTGGTGGCTGTGAGTGACCTGATGTGGGTGCTGGGAGCTGAACTCTGATCCTTGAAGGAGCAGCCAGTGCTTTTAACCCTTGAAAGACTCTTGTGGCTCCTCCACTTACATCTTAAAGCCACTGAAAGGTCACCTAAGTGTGGATTGATCTAGTTTAATCTTTCTAGGCTGGCTTGGTACTCAGTAAGTAGTTCATGGTCACCTCAAAACTCTTGGCAGTCCTCCTGCCTCAGCCTCCTAAGCTGTAGTATACACCACCACATCCAGTTATAACAAGTTTTCTCTACAAAGTCTCTAAATAATGTCTGTGTTGTGTTTCATAAAAACACAAATGTTGAATTTAAAACGAAAAAACGGAGTGGGGTGTGGTGGCATGCACCTTTAATACTAGGAGAGGCAGGATCTCTGAGCTTGAGGCCAGCCTGGTCTACAGCTGAAGTTCCAGGACAGCCAGGGCTACACAGAGAAACCCTGTTGCAGAAAAACCAAAACCAAACAAACAAAAAAGCAGGAAACAGTGGAGACCTCAGGAACCGTGAGTGGTGAGTTGGACTGGGAAGCCCTCTTTTCCTAATGGAGTTGGCATTCCCACCATTAAGGCATTGCCGTATTCAAATGTCAAGTTCTATATGGATCCATTCCTGAACTTTCTCTCTGTTCTGTTGGTTTGTTTGTCCTGTGTCTGTCGGATATTTGGTTTTGTTTTGAGGATCCAGCCATAGCCTTTGTACATGCTTGGCAAATATTTATCTGCGGCACTCCCCAGTCTCCCCGCCCTAAGTTCATTCATCCTCCTCTTGTTTTGCAGTGGGGTCTCACTGTAGCCTGACTGACCTGGAACCTGTTATGCAGGCCAGGCTGGCCTCAGGCTCATAGAGATTTGCTGAGTGCTAGGACAAAAGGCCTTGCACCACCGTTCCCTCCTCCCTCCTCCTCCTTCCTCCATTCCTCCCTTCTTCCCTCCCTCCCTCTCTCCTTTCCTTCCTTGCTTTTTTCCTTTCCTCCTTCTTCTTAAACAATTTCGAAGTTAGGGCTGGGTGTGTAGTTGGTTGAGCACTTGCCTAATATGCACGAAGCCCTAGGTTAGATCCCCAGGATGACATGGAGTGAGCATGATGGTATGCTTCTTAACACTGGTGAGGCAGACAGAGGAGGATTAGGAGTTTGAGGCCATCCCAGAATGCATGAGACCCTGTCTCAAAAGTGAAAAAATAATAAAGTATCTCTGTGTGCATTGTCTTAAGGCTTGATGTACTGTCCCCCCTTTAGGTTTTTGTTGCTTTTTGTTTGTGTGTTTTCAGAATGGACTCCTCTTTTTACAGATTACTGTCTATGTATCTTTTATTCATTTATGTGTATGTGTGTAGTAGGGTTTACTAGAGAAACAGAACTGATAGAATTAATGTGTGTGTGTGTGTGTGTGTGTGTGTGTGTGTGTGTGTGTGTATGAATGAGATTTATTAGACCAACTTACAGATAATGGTCTGACTCTTCCACCAACGCTGTCTGCTGATGGAAAGCCCAAGAACACAATAGTTGTTTGGTTCGTGAGGCTGAATGACTCAGTTGGTCTTCAGAGTGTGCTGGAATCCTGAAATAGGCTCTAATGCCCATGGAGGAATGAACTTGTGAGTGAGAAAGATCAAGCAGGCAAAGAGAAAGTCCTTCCTCTTCCATGTTCTTTATCTAGGCTTCCAGCAGGAGGTGTGACCCACATTTAAGGTGGATCTTCCCACCACAGATGGTCCAGATGTAGAATGTGTCTTCCTGCTTCAAATGATCCAATTGAGAAAAATCCCTCACAGGTATTGAGCAGCATAGGTTTTGGTTAATTCCAGGTGCAGTCAAGTTGACAACCAAGAACAGCCATCACAGTGTGAGCTTATGTGTAGCCTGTGCTTGCAGGTACCTGAACAGGCCAGAGAACTTCAGATCCCTTGGAGGTGGAGTTAGAGACAATTGTGAGTTGCGAGTTATGGAGTCTGTGACCAAGCCTGGGTCCTCTACAAGAGCAGTGAGCACTTTAACCTCAGAACCCTTTCCAGCTCTCTATATTCTTTTTTAAAAAAATGTATTTATTTTTATTTTATGTGCATTGATGTTTCCCCTGCTTGCATATCTGTGTAAGGGTGTCAGGTCCCCTGGAACTGGAGTCATAGACAGTTGTGGTTGCTGGGAATTGAGCCCAAGTCCTCTAGAAGAGCAGCCAGTGCTCTTAACTGCTGAGCCATCTCTCCAGCCCCCAGCACTCTATATTCTTAAATCAGTCAGCTGCTATTTGTGTGTGTGTGTGAGAGAGAGTGTTGTATATTGAACTCAGGGCCTTTCAAACACTAAACATTTGCACCACTACACCTCTGGACCAGCAGCCTTGGGAGTAGGAGAAACAGTGGCGCACCATGAGCACTGATTTACACAGAATTTGAAATCTTTCTCTCTCTGTCTCCCAGGTGCTAGAGTTACAGGTGGGCACCACGGTGCTCAGCTAAGTCAACATTTTAAATTTAATGCCTAAAAAACACTTTCTATAGTTTGAGTTCATTTGAAATTCCTGATTAAATTAGGAAGAAATGATGTCTCTCAGGATGTGTGAGTTTTCTCCTTTAATCTTGCTTCCTCTGTGTCTGGGTGATAACTGCAGACTGCGCCCTTCTTTTTCCCAGAATTTCCTGCTCTCATCACCCCACCTATACTTCCTGCCTGGCTACTGACCAATCAGTGTTTTATCAAAATACAAGTAACAAATCTTTACAGAGTACAAGATTTCTTCCCCCCCTTTTTTTTCAAAACAAGAATTCTGAATCTAATCTCCTTTGTTTAGTTTTCTTCCTGACCATTATTTATAACAACTTGTAACCAACATTCTAAACAAAGAAAAACATCCATAATCCATTTTTTTGGAGATACAGGTATAGTTTTCCAGGCTACTTCCTGCTGGTCGGGAGCACTGATAATCTTACAGGGACCTAAAGAAAATTTTGAATTATGGTCAAGCCCTGACTGGAATATTCTGTAAGGCTTGATCATCTCAGCCAGCAGTCTTGAGGTTGTTCTAGATGTAGAACTCAGACATCTGGGCCATCTGCTCCTATCAGAGATTTCTCAGGGGGGTCTTCCTTGATCAAGCCTGATTTTTCTTAACCCAGAATGAATCCATAGCCTCTCATTTCCTGTAGAAACAAAAATAAAACCTCTTCTCCAAAGTAACATATCTTTTGACTTAAATTTTGAAGTCAAGGCATTTTCAAAATACATATGTTGGATTAATCCAGCAGCATTTATAATCAAATGTCTTTTAGCAGCTTTTGCTCCTTCCTCAGCAGTAATGCAATTCAAAGACAACACAATAATATACAGTATTCAGACTCTCTGTGTATTTTCCATCTTTATGTGGCTTTATTTTAAATTCTATTTCTTTTATTTTTAATTTTTGGTTTTTTGAGACTAGGTTTCTCTGTGCATCTTTGGATGTCCTGGCACTCACTCTATAGACCAGGTTGTCCTTGAACTCACAGAGATCTGTCTGCCTCTGCCTCCCAAATGCTGGGATTAAAGATGTGCACCACCACACCCAACTACTCTTCTTTCTTTCTTTTTTATTTTAAGGACTTTATCCTTTTTCTTTTCTCTCCCAAGCCTACATATATTTTTAAACACACTGTAAACTATTTAGAGATTTTCTTCATCTGAGTGTATCTTTACTGTATATCTCTCTTTCTCTGGCCACGTGAGTTTTTAATTTGCTAACTGATATGGCTAGGATTAAAGCTATGGCTTTGACGGCTGGATCCACTCCATTCCTTAGCTTTCTGAGAGCCTAGCCTCATGGCAGAGGTACTGGCCAGAGTCATGTTATTTTTAAAATATATAGGTTGGTTTAATACAAGAGCATTTATAATCAAATGTCTTTTAGCAGATGCTTCTCCTTCCTTAGCAGTCAAATAATTCAAAAACAATACAATAACACACAATATCTATGTTGTAATTTTTTTATAAAAAAAGCAGCATGTGAGAGAAAGATGCCATGCAACAGAACTCATGTGAGGGATTTTTATTAGGGGAAAGGGAACATAAGAAGAGGGAAGAGACAAAAAAAATAAAAAAAGAGAGAGAAAGGGAGGGGGAGGCTGGCTTCTGGGGACAGGAGCAGCAGAAGAGAAGAGAGAGACAGAGAGAGGCAGAAAAGCTGAGAGAGATAGAGATAGAGATGGGGGACCAGACAGACAGACAGGGAGCAAGAAAGAGAGATGGGAAGTGGGCAGGGAGCTTTTTAAAGGGAACATAGTGGATGTGCACAGGGGGTGCTCTCAGTGGCTGCAGCTGAGGATGTATCTTGTCAGGACCCCAAGGGCAGGCCAGTGCAGATGCCTGGATACTAACAGTCCAGACTCTGTATTTCCCATCTTTATGTGGCTTTTTTATTACTCTATTTCTTTTTTAAGGACTTTCTCTATCCTTTTTGTCTCCTCTATCAAGCCTATGCACACTGTAAACTGTTTAGAAGTGTTTTTCATCTGAATCTGTCTTTACTGTATATCTCTTTTTCTGACCACTTGAGTCTTTAATCTGCCAAGTGACATGGCTAAGATTAAAGCTGCAGCTTTGGTGGCTGGCTCTGTCCATTCATTAGCTTTCTGAGAGTCTAGCTTCATGGTGGAGGTACTGACGGGAGCCACATGTTATTGCCACAACTCTGCAGAATTTCTAGGTCCATGCCACCACCAAGAAGTATGCCACTGGCTGCTCATAAAAACCATTCAAGTGTTTGGTAGCAGGGCCTCCTAAAAGAGCTGTGTGGGTTTTACAAAAAAATGCTAAATAAGGAAGCCTCTCTTAAAGGAGCTGCACCTCTGCTTGCCTCTAGCAAACAGCCCACCTGAGAAAATGCTGCTACCAAGAAGCCATGCTTGACTCTGTTCTTTTGTGTCTAGAATCCCTTCCCAAACTATCTTAGGTTTTATGTGGATGTAGTTGCCCTACATTGGAGGCCATTTGTAGATGAAAGTTTCTGTCCTTCCCAGTCCTACAGCCATTCAAGTCCCAAATAAACACACAGAGTCTTATATTAATTACAAACTGTTTGGCCTATTGCTCAGGCTTATTACTAACTAACTCTTACAACTAAAATTAACCCATAATTCTTTTCTATGTTTAGCCATGTGTCTTGGTACCTTTTCTCAATAAGGCATTCTCATCTTGTTTCCTCTGCATCTGGCTTGTGACTGTGTCTCTGCCTTTTCTCTTCCCAGAAGAGAATTCTCCTAGTCTGAATCCCCTGCCTATACTTCTTGCTACTGGCCAATCAGCGTTTTATTAAACCAATACCAGTGACAAATCTTTACAGTGTACAAGAGTATTATCCTCTAGTGTCAGAACCTGCTTCAACACAGTTAGCTAGGGTACCTGGAAGGGGGCCCGAGGTTGAGGAAATGGCAGATTGAAAGAAATTGAGATAGAAAATACAGGATAGATTTGGGAGGCCTGTTGGTAAATACCAATCAGCCCAAAGTGTATTTTAGAACTTGCTTTTATACAGGTTAAAGGCAGAAGGCAGAACAAAGAACAATATAGTCAGGTGAACACCTGCCTGCACTGTCCTTGGGAGAAAGCACAAGCAGTTTTCTTTTCTACCTAGATGTGCCTCTGGCATTCACTAGCCTGTGTCTTAGTAGATAATGAGTTATTTCTCATGGGCAAAAATGCTCTTTCCCATGCACTGATCAGAACATTCTCACAGCCCTCAAGGATATTGAAGAAGGCAGAGCAGGCAAGCTTGAACTCAAATGTCTTATAAGTTATAATAGATTCCAGATGGAAACTGAGTCATTTGTGTGCCACAACACCATAGCATTTGTGTACTTTTGTTTCTCCTGAACTGGAAACAGAGATGGTTTATTAAGAAAGGGAAAGTGGGCTAGAGAGATGGCTCAGAGGTTACGAGCAGATAGTGCTCTTGCAGAGGACCTGGGTTGGGTTCCAGGCACTCATACTGGATAGATGGCTCACAACTGCTTGGAAGTCTGGTCCCAGTGGACATGCTGCCCTCTGTTCTGTGGACACTGATACACATAACTAAACAATCTGTAGAGCGAAAGGAAAGCATCCTGACAATGGCGTGTACTACTGAGCCAAGGGAAAAGCAGAGGCCCAAGCCTTTTTCTCTTTTTTTGAGTCATGGTCTTGCTGCATACCCCTGACTGGCCAGAAACTCACTCCTCACTATGTAGTCTAGGCTGGCCTTGAATTTACACAAGCATGTGCCATCGTCATGCCCAGTTTGTTTTTGCCAGAGAGTAAATGAGAGTCTATAAGGTCTCATATATCCAAAGCTGGCCTAGAACTCTTACTGTAGCTAAAAATACCTTGAATTCCTGATCTTTCTGCCTCTCCTCCCTGGAATTATGGACACAAGCCACCAGGCCTGACAGCATCTGTTTAATCTTAAACCTATTTTCATCAGCAGACTCGGATTTATCATCTCTTGTGTTTTATTGTCCCAAAATTTCTTGTCTTGTTTGTGTTTGAGGGATATACATATTGACACATGTGGAGCCATGTGTGAGGGTGTGTGGATGCATGTGTACATGTGTGCTCATGCATGTGGAGATTTGAAGTTGACATTTGGTGTCTTCCTCAATACCTCTCCACTTATTTTTTATTTTTATTTTTTTACCAAGTAAGGGCTTCTCACTGAACCTAGAGCTGACTGATTCTGGCTAGGCTCCCTAGCCATCTTGACCCTGAGCCCTGGGGTTACAGGTGGCTGCTACACCTGGCTGGCCTGGAAATCGCTGTGTGAGACCAGGCTGGCCTCTATCCATCCTTCAGTGACACTCCTTACCTCTCTGTCTGATGTGTGCACCACCATGTGGCTGTTTTTATTCTTGCACTGTCTCTATGAGCCTAGTTACCTACTCTATATCTGGAATGATTTCATAAAGGAGCTGCCCTGTTCTTTGAAGGCTTGGTAAAACTCATTGAAAAATATTATAAACCTGATGCTTTTTTTGTTGGGAAGGCCTTTAATTACCTAGTTATCTATAGATATTTTGTGTGTTGATATGTAGTTTCTCTGCCAATTTTGACATTTTAAATTAAAAAAAAAACACTCTCTTTATCTAATATTAGCATTAGCCCATAATTGCGTAATTATATAATTAACCTAAACAGGCACCTGGATAAACTCAACTACCGTTCTCTAACGTGATGATTATTCTTCTAATCTCAACTACTCAAGAGGTTGAGGCAGGAGGATGAGAGCTCAAGACCAGCCCCAGCAGCAGAGAGGCCTTGTCTCAGACAAGCATCGTCCCATATCCATGCAGGGCATTTGCTTTTCCTCTTGATCTCATCATGTGACTTATTTCCATCTTTTCTTAGTCTTCTCATTGGAGAACCACAGTAAGCATTAGTCCATTAAATGTACTAAGAGAAGGCAGAAACTCAAGTTGGTTCTGAGGCTGGAATTTAAAACTTGAGGTCTTGGCTAAAGAGATGGCTCAATGGTTGTGAGAGCGCTGTTCTTTCAGAGTGTTAGGAAAAACCCCAAGACGAGCTGCTCCGCCGGCGCAAAGAAATCCAATCAGACCGGATTAAAACACATCAAATGCCCGTGTTTCATAGACCGCAGGCCCAGGTGGCCGGGAGAGCATAGCAAGGGAAAGACGGAGAGAGCACACACGCAAACCCTAACCATGTGTTCTTTCCGGTGCAAGCCTAAATAGCCTGGGAAGGGTCAGCACTTGGCAGGCTGGGAGTTGGAATCCAAGCCAGGGCAACTGCCAGGCCAGGGGCTTCCAATCATCCCAGACTTCTTGGATATAGGGGTGTTACAGGGCTGGTGTGACGCTCCCAGCTTAATATTACATTCCAGACTCTTTGGATATAGGTGTGTGACTTTCGACCAAACATCCCAGAGTCCTTGGTTATAGGGGTGTCGACTCAAGTCTGACTACTTCCTGTGGGCATGGGGCAGCGTGGGAGAGGGAGGAGAAGCTGGGAGTTGCAGTCCAAGCTCAGAGAGCAGTGTGGCTGGAGCAGCATCCAGCAGCAGGTTTTTGAGGGAGAAGAGAAGGCAGGTGGCTAGGAGAAAAAAATATTGTTATTACTGGTACTATACAGGTACTATGCATTACCTGCCAGAAAGACTGGAACAGGGAAGTGCCCTGGTTGGACAGGTGAGGCTCGGGTGTATCAGATACAACCAGATTTTAGTCAGTAGGTGTCCTTTGTCTAGGAGAGTTGGTACCAATGGTGAAGTCCCAGGAGCTGGTGTAGGTCTTTGGTGTTATCTGGAGAGCGCTTTGTGAGTTGGTCGTGGCCCAAGGCAGCAGGAGTGACCTGTAAAATATGCTTGAAACTGCCTGGGGTTAGCAAAAGACTCTGGAGACCAGACCTGATTTTTTGATACAGCAGTAGAACTTTTCCTGGAACCTGTAAGAGACCTGAAACAGATTCACATCTTGGTGTCGTAGCAAAAGGCTATGGCTTTAGGTTAAGACAATTAAAGGAACTGGGAACCCTGGACCTCTGAAGACACACCTGAAGCCTGTTAGGCACACCTGTTTGTCTTTTAGCAGGAATCTTCATTAAATGTCATGGATGAAGTAATAAGTTAACAGTACCTAGGTTGTCAAACGCCATTTAGACAGATCTGGGAGGGATGAATGAGCAAAAATGAGACAGCTTTTTAGCTACGCAAGCAATCCCAAATCCTCTCCTTAGTCCTTGGAGAATGCCAGTCTTAGAAGCAGTGCTTGCCCTTAGCTGTTGAGTACAAGAGGCCCAAAGATTTCTTCTGTGTGTGGGGGGAGATTTAATGTATCTGGCTGGGCAGGATGAGGCAATCGATTTCATGGATAAAGCATCCAGGAAGCTGGAAAGGCAGCTTTTTTTTTTGTTGTGTGAGTGGCTTTGCCAAGGCCAAGGGTAAGTCCTACTGTAACCATGCACCTTCTTGGAGGAAATAAGGGTGCTGCAAAAGCTGGCTGTCTCTGTGTTAGAAGCTCTTGTTGTTAAAATGCCATGATCTCAGATTTGTAAAGGCATTTGAGAACCAGGTACCATTACTTGTTATTTTAAACTGGGCTTAATATTACACAGAGGACTGGAGTTCAATAGTTCAATTCCCATGTCAGGTGGTTCACAACCGCCTGCAAGTCCAGCCTAGGAGGAGGATCTGACATCTCTGGTCTCCATGCTCAGACATTCAATGTGCATATACCCTTGCACAGACTTCCTCCATATATATACTCTTCAAAAACTGGAGTCTAATCTTGCATGCCCATAATCTCAGCCCTCGGTAGACTGATGAAGAAGGATTTACCCTGAGTTCAAGGCTAGTCAGAACTATATAGCGTGACCCCATTTCATTATAAAAATAGCATGACCTCATCTCATGAGAAAGTAAGGACTAGTAAGATAATTCCTTGGCTAAGGTAGAAAGAGAAGCAACTGCATTAAGATGTCCTCTGACTTCCACATGTGTGCACACACACATATTCAATAAAATTAAAAAATTTTTAAAGAAAAAAGGGATGAGGATATAACTACCTAGGATATAACCCCTAGCGTGCAAGCCTGAGGATTCAGTCTCCAATACTGAAGTAATAAATGATTACATAAGAAAAAGATTGGGGGAGGCTGGTGGTACATTAAAGCAGACAAAAGCTTCATGCTGCCAAGCCCAATAACCTGAGTTTGACCCTCAGAACACACATGCTGGAAGGAAAGAAGTTGTCCTCTGACCTACACACAAACACACACACACACACACACACACACACACACACACACACACACACACACACACACTATGGCATGCACACACCCTTGCAATAAATAAGCTGGGGAGATGGCTCAGCAGTTAAGAACACTGGCTGCTCTTCTAGAAGATCTGGGCTCTGTTCTCAGCATCCACATGGAAGCTCTGTAAATCCAGTCCCAGAGAATCCAACATCCAAATCTGGCCTCTGCAGGTACTGTACACATGGCATACAGATATACATGTAAGCAAAACACCCATACACATAAAATAAAAGATAAAAGTAATTATAAGGTGAGGCTGGGTGACAGGTACTTTTCTAGACACTGGCCACGGTTGCTGAGGTCCTGGATCTGCTCCCCAATATCATAGACACAAAAGACAAACAGTAGACAGATACAGGAAAAAAAAGGAAGAAGGATGGGGAGGGAGCAAGGCAGGGAGGGAAGGAGAGGGGGAACAAAGGCTTGGTGCTGTCAGCTAAGTAGAGATATGAAGTAGACAGTTTCAGGAGCAAGGGTCAGAGTCAAATCCAAAGCTGATGTGTAAATTAGATTGATCAGCAGGTATGTGATGTTTAAAACTATGAGACTGGCAGGGACCATCAAGGTAATGTAGACAGGAGAAGACATTCAAGGAGCAAAGTGTGACCCTCTCCAGTATGCTGAGGTCATGAGCGACTATAAAAAAGACACAGAGGGCGGAGGATCTGAGTTTGAGCTGCCAGCACCCATGAAAAAAGCTGGGAATTTTCATGTATGACCATGACCCCACCACTGTAGGTCCAGCTTTAGTGGGTGACTGCTCAAGGGACTAAGTGGGGTGAGTCCTCCTCTGTCCTCTACACATACACCCAGGAATATACCACACACTTGCAGAGACAGAGACAGACAGACAGACAGAGATAGCCAGAGACACAGAGACGGACAGAGATAGACAGAGACACAGAGACAGACAGAGACACAGAGACAGACAGAGACACAGAGACAGACAGAGATAGACAGAGACACAGAGACAGAGAATGCAAATGGTTAGAAAGGTAGAAAGCAAGTCAAGACAACAAAGTTCTGGAAGCTTTGCTTTAGGTTGGGGAGGTCTTTCTATGTAGCCCAGGCTTGCCCAAAGTTTCCAATCCCCCTACCCCAGCCTTCTTAGGTTACAGACATGTGCATTCGATGCCAGTGCCATACATTTTAAAGGAGATTTACATTTTTCTTTCGCAGGAAGGAAACACAGCACAGTGTTGACTGCGTTTTCTGTCTCTCCATGTCCCAAAATCATTAAGTCCCAAAGAAATCACACAGAAGCCTACATTAGTTATAAACTGATTGGCCTATTAGCTCAGGCTTCTTATTAACTTTTTTTGTTTGTTTTACATGACAGGGTTTCGCTGTAGTTTTGGAGCCTGTCTTGGAACTAGCTGTTGTAGACCAGGCTGGACTCAAACTCACAGAGATCCGCCTGCCTCTGCCTCCCGAGTGCTAGGATTAAAGGCATGCGCCACCACTGCCTGGCAACTTTTATAACTTATATTAGCCCATTATTCTTGTCTATGTTAGCCGCGTGGCTTGGTACCTTTTTCAGTGAAGCAATCACATCTTGCTTCTTCTATGGCGGGGCCAGAACTGCAGAGAGAGCTTTCCTCTTCCCAGAATTCTCCTGTTCTCATTGACCCACCTCTACTTCCTGTCTGGTTGTCCTGTCTATACTTCCTGCCTGGCTACTGACCAATCAATGTTTATTTAAAATATAATTGACAGAATACAGACCATTCTCCCACACCACTTTCCCCTCTTTTTTTTAAATAAGAACATCTATACTCCATTTTTGGGAATGTGGGCATAGTTTTCCAGGCTATTTCCTGCTGGTTGGGGGGTGCTGATAATCTTATGGGGACCTAAAGAAAATTTAAAGTTATGATCAAGTCCTGACTGGAATATTCTGTGAGGCTTGATCATCTCAGGCGGTAGTCTTGAATCTGTTCTGGATGTAGAACTCAGACATCTGGGCCATCAGCTTCTACCAGAGATTTCTCAGATGATCTTCCATAGTCAAACCTGATTTTTCTTAACTCAGAATGAATCCACAGCCTCTCATTTCCTGTGGAAACAAAAGCAAATCCTCTTCTCCAAAGTAACATACCTTTTGACTTCAATTTTGAAGTCAAGGTATTTTCAAAATACCTATCTTGGATTAATTCAGCAGCATTTATAAACAAATATCTTTTAGCAGCTGTTGCTCCTTCCTCAGCATTCAAACAATTAATAGAGAGCATAACAACATACAGTATCCAGACTTTCTGTGTATCTTTTATCTTTTTTTTAAGATTTATTTATTATGTATACAGTATTCTGTCTGCAGGAAAGAAGAGGGCACAAGATCTCATTACAGATGGTTGTGAGCCACCATGAGGTTGCTGGGAATTGAACTCAGGACCTTTGGAAGAGCAGCCAGTGCTCTTAACCTCTGAGCCATCTGTCCAGCCCGTATTTTTCATCTTTACATGGCTTTATTTTAACCTCTATTTCTTTTATTTTTACTTTTAATTTTTGGCTTTTGAGACAGGGTCTCTGTGTATCTTTGGCTGTCCTGGAACTCCATCTGTAGACCAGGCTGTCCTTGAACTCACAGAGATCTGCTTGCCTCTGCCTCCCAAGTGCTGAGGTTGAAGGTGTGTGCTACCACACCTTAAACTCACAGAGGTCTGTCTGTCTCTGCCTCCCAAGTGTTGGGATTAAAGGTGTATGCCACCACACCTTGAACTCAAAGAGGTCTGTCTGCCTCTGTCTCCCAAGTGTTAGAATTAAAGTTGTGTACCACCAAACCCAACTACTCTCTGTCTTTTTTATTTTAAGGACTTTAACCTCTTTCTTTACTCTCCCAAGCCTGCATATATTTTTTAACACACTGTAAAACATTTAGAGGTTTTCTTCGTCTTTGAAGCTCTCTTTACTGTATATCTCTCTTTTTCTGATCACGTGAGTCTTTAATTAATTTGCTAAGCAATATGGAGAAAATCAAAGCTGTGGCTTTGATGGCTGGATCCACCCCATTCCTTAACTTTCTGAGATTCCAGCCTCATGGTGGAGGCACTGGCCAGAGCCATGTTTATTGCCACAACTCTATGGTATGTCAAGGCCCCTGCCAGAAAGCAAGCTGTATGGGACAAAGAAAGACTTTAGGAAAAAATTTACTTTCTCTATGCCTTTTTTGTCTATATCATATTCTTCATTGAGTGTATGTTTATATAAATGATGTTTAAGTTTTTTATGATGAAAAATAGATTTTCCTACAGATCCTTTTCCTGCAGTAATCTTTGAAGTTTCCAGGAAGAAGATGGGGCCCACAGCAACAACTCTACCTAGTTGAGATGACATCGTGATGCAGACACTGCTACTATAAGACCGCTTCCTTTTTTTGGGGGGGTGTACCAGCTGCTGAAATGGTGCACCTTCTCATGACATTCTGGCCACAACTCCAAACAAGAACTTTGAAAAAAAAAAAAAAAACAACTATCTATCGACCGGTTGGAACTATACTAGACAGTAATTTTGAAACTTAACCATCACTTTAATTTTGCAGGATCCCATTAAGAGAACATCACCCCCATGACAGCAGGAAGCAATTCTAGAAGACGACACCCCCATGCCCAAAAAGTTTGTCCATAGGGTTGGGAACACTGTTTAGTGGTTGTTGATATTACTTGTATTAGATAGAGGGTTGGGGTGAAATATATGTTTATTACAAAAAAGGGGGGATAGTAATAGTGGGTAATAGAGTGAATACTTATGAGCTATTATTCATGGGTAATTTACATTGGTATGGTTTTGTATATTGATACAAGTTCAAATTATATTTCTTATTCTTGTTTACAATATTTGTACACCTATGCAAAGTTATTCTGTCAGATTGTATATATGTTTGTTCTTATCTCTGTTTAGGATATTTTGTATAATGATACAACTTTTAGGATATATTTTCTTTTCTTTTTTTTTTTTTGGTTTTCCGAGACAGGGTTTCTGTAGCTTTGGAGCCTGTCCTGGAACTAGGTCTTGTAGACCAGGCTGGCCTCGAACTCACAGAGATCCTCCTGCCTCTGCCTCCCGAGTGCTGGGATTAAAGGTGTGCGCCGCCACCACCCGGCTTAGGATATATTTTCATATTGCACTATATGTTACTCCTACCTCTGATAAAGATACTTATAGATTGTTTACATTTTGAGGTCATTGTCCTCATTTGTTGCACATTTGCTTATAGATTATATAATATTCTGACATGAAGTTTTACTCTCTAAGTTATACAGGTATTAATTATTATAGTCAATAGTTGTTCATGTTTGTTGTACATACAGTCAGATCAATTAGGTTCTTTAGATACATAGAGACTGTATTCTGCCTAGATAGGTAATCTTCAACCACTTCAAGGATCTCTGAAACATGCCATTTAAATAACTTAGGGTTCTGTTAACATGAGAGATGATTACTTCTGACAGCACCAATCTATTCTCGAGAAAATGTTGAGCACCAAAGACACTCCACTTGGAGCTTGTTTTCTTCTTGGTAAAACTGGCCTTTGAGCAAGGAACTGACAATGCCTCAACCACTGACAAGTTACATGATATCCGGAAATGGATAAGCAGGACTGTCAAATCTTTATAAGACAGGATAAGACGGTTTTGAAAAATTTCCTGCCTCTGAAAATGGTCTGTCAGTTATGCTAGGCCATAGCCAAAGTTGGTTGCTTCAACATTGCAAAATGAGACTTTGGGTGATTGCTCAGGTAGCTAATTGTCTCCGTCATATATTGCTCGCTTTGGAAGCTACTTGACTGTACTTCCTGCCTGCTCAAGTAATATCTCCCTTCTCAGGCATTCGATAGGGTTGAAGATTAGATAGTCATAGTTACCATCCTCTTATGATCTAGCCAAGCCATTTCCTTTACAAGACGTAGACTCCTTAGGATAGAATGTTTATTAAAACATTTAGCATATGTTCCTTGCTTAATATTGTTTATGCTGGTTGTAATTCTAATTATACTTGATATCTGTTCCTAGTGTATATAGTTTTGTATCGAGTTTGGAATACTCTTATTTAAGCAAAAGGGGGAGGTGCTGTGGGAGCACATGCACAGCACCTGACAAAGAAAGGGGATACAAGAGAAAAATTCTTTTTATTCTTTTTTGTTTGTTTGTTTTGAGACAGTCTCACAGTATAGCTCTGACTGGCTTGGCACTTGCTATGTAGACCAGGTTGGCCTTGATTTCATAGAGCTCCTCCTGCCTCTGCCTCCGGAGTGCTGGGATCAACACTGTGTGCTACCATGCAGGCTACTATTCTTTTAAAAGATTTATTTCTATTTTATGTGCATGAGTGTTTGCTTGCATATGTATGTGAGTACCATGTGAGCTTCTGGTACCTGTGGAAGCCAGAAGAGGGTATCAGATTTCCCGGAAGTGGAGGTTTTAGACAGTGGAGGACCAACAGACATGTGGGTATGCAAAACCAAACCTGGATCTTCTGCAAGAGCAGTTAGCTCTTAGTTAGTTAGTCCCTGAGCCAGCTTTCCAGCCCAAGATTTCTTTTCTTTCTCTTTTTCTCTTTACTTCCTTCCTTCCTCCTTTCTTCCATTCTTTCTTTCTTCCCTCCCTTTCTCTCCCTCTCTTCCTTTCTTAAAGCTGAGGACAATTATAATACAGTTTAAAAGCAAAGCTATGCCCTAGAGAGGAAGATGCAAAAGCGGAAGGCAGAAAGCCATGCTGTCTGTGAGCAGCCACTTTGAGGACAGAGCAGCAAATAGCTTAGACAAAGAGCGGAAGCTCAGAGTATTTGACAAAGCATCTCAGGCTTCGGCAGATCCAACAGAAGAGGTTTCCCTTTCCCAAATTACTACTGGCTACTGCCTGTTAGCAACTAGCTCCCAAGGGGTGTACAAATGTGTGTGCGTATGTGTGTGAAAGCACGAGTGTGTATATGGGTACCTGCAGAGGTCAGACGAGGGTGTCAGAGCTGGAGTTGCAGGCAGTTGTGGGCCTCCCAAGTTGAGTTCTGGGAACCGAACTTAGGTCTTATGCTCTTATAGCCTTCTAGGTATCTCTGTTAACCTCTGAGTCATCCCTCCAGCCTCTGCTTAACATTCTATTTGTTGTTGTTGTTTGGTTTTTCAAGACAGGGTTTCTCTGTAGCTTTGGAGCCTTTCCTGGAACTAGCTCTTGTAGACCAAGTTGGCCTCAAACTCACAGAGATCTGCCTGCCTCTGCCTCCTGAGTGCTGGGATTAAAGGCGTGCGCCACCACCGCCCAGCAGGCATTCTTTTTAAATTTGAGCAGGAATCTAAATGTGATGGTTTGTGCTTTTGTTTTTTGTCTTTTTTTTTTTTAACTTTTTTTCCTCATGATATTTATTGAGCTCTACATTTTTCTCTGCTCCTCTCCCTGCCTATCTCCTTCCACTTCAATCCTTCCCCAAGGACATCATGCTCCCAATTTACTCAGGAGATCTTGTCTTTTTCTACTTTCTACTTCCCATGTAGATTATATCTATGTAAGTCTCTCTTGGTGTCCGCATTATTGTCTAAGTTCTCTGGAATTGTGGTTTGTAGGCTGGTTTTCTTTGCTTTATGTTTAAAAACCACCTATGAGTGAATACATGTGATAATTGCCTTTCTGTGTCTGGGTTACCTCACTCAAAATAATGTTTTCTAGTTCCAACCATTTTCCTGCAAAATTCAAGCTGTCATTATTTTTTTCTGCTGTGTATTACTCCATTGTGTAAATGTACCACATTTTTCTTATCCATTCTTCGACTGAGGGACATCTAGGTTGTTTCCAGTTTCTGGTTATGACAAACAAAGCTGCTATGAACATAGTTGAGCACATGTCCTTGTGGCACGATTGAGCATCCTTTGGATATATAACCAAAAGTGGTATTACTGGGTCTTGAGGAAGGTGGTTTCCTAATTTTCTGAGAAATCGCCACACTGACATCCAAAGGGGCTGTACCAGCTTGCATTCCCACCAGCAATGCAGAAGTGTTCCCTTTCCCCCACAACCTCTCCAGCATAAGTTGTCATCAGTGTTTTTGATCTTGGCCATTCTTACAGGTATAAGATGGAATCTCAGAGTTGTTTTGATTTGCATTTCTCTGATGACTAAGGATTTTGAACATTTCCTTAAGTGTCTTTCAGCCATTTTAGATTCCTCTGTTAAGAGTTCTCTGTTTATGTCTGTACTCCATTTTTTAAAATTGGATTATGTGATCTTTTTTGGTGTCCAATTTCTTGAGTTCTTTGTATATTTTGGAGATCAGACCTCTGTCTGATGTGGGGTTAGTGAAGATCTTTTCCCATTCTGTAGGCTGTCTTTTTGTCTTGTTGACCATGTCCTTTGCTTTACAGAAGCTTTTCAGTTTCAGGAGGTCCCATTTATTAATTGTTTCTCTCAGTGTCTGTGCTGCTGGGGTTCTATTTAGGAAGTGGTCTCCTGTGCCAATGCGTTCCAGTGTACTTCCCACTTTCTCTTCTATAAAGTTCAGTGTGGCTGGCTTTATGTTTAGGTCTTTGATCCATTTGGACTTGAGTTTTGTACATGGTGATAGATATGGGTCTATTTTCATTTTTCTACATGTTGATATCCAGTTATGCCAGAACAACTTGTTGAAGATGCTTTCTTTTTTCCATTGATATTTTTTGCTTCTTTATCAAAGATCAGGTATTCAAAGATGTGTGGATTGATATCCGGGTCTTTTATTCGGTTCCATTGGTCCTCCTGTCTGTTCTTATGCCAATACCAGGCTGTTTTCAGTACTGTAGCTCTGTAGTATAGTTTGAAGTCAGGAATTGTGATGCCTCCAGAAGTTCTTTTGTTGCCCAGGATTGTTTTAGCTATCCTTGGTTTTTTGCTTTTCCAAATGAAGTTGAATACCGTTCTTTCAAGGTCCTTGAAGAATTTTGCTGGGCATTGCCTTGAATCTGTAGATTGCTTTCAGTAGGATTGCCATTTTTACTATATTAATTCTGCCTACCCAAGAGCATGGGAGGTCTTTTTATTTTCTTGTGTCTTCTTCAATTTCTTTCTTCAAAGATTTAAAGTTCTTGTCATACAAGTCTTCCACTTGTTTGGTTAGAGTTACTCTGAGATATTTTATGCCATTTGTGGTTATTGTGAAGGGTGTTGATTCTCTGATTTCTTCCTCAGCCCTTTTATCATCTGTGTACAGGGGGGCTACTGATTTTTTTGAGTTAATCTTGTATTCTGCTACATTGCTGAATGTGTTTATGAGCTGTAGAAGTTCTTTGGTAGAATTTTTGGGATCACTTATGTAAACTATCATATCATCAGCAAACAGTGAGAGTTTGACTTCTTCTTTTCCAATTTGTATCCCCTTGATCTCCCTTTGGTGTCTTATTGCTCTAGCTAGGACCTCAAGAACTATATTGAATAGGTATGGAGAGAGTGGACAACCTTGTCTTGTTCTGATTTCAGTGGAATCGCTGGGAGTTTCTCTCCATTTAATTTGATGTTGGCTGTTGGCTTGCTGTATATTGCCTTAATTATGTTTAGGTATGTTTCTTGTATCCCTGCTCTCTCCAAGACCTTTATCATGAAGGGATGTTGTATTTTGTCAGATGCTTTTTCGGCATCTAATGAGATGATCATGTGGTTTTTATTTTTCAGCTTGTTTATATGGTGGATTATGCTGACAGATTTTCATATGTTGAACCATCCCTGCATCTGTGGGATGAAGCCAACTTGGTAATGGTGGATGATGATTCTGATGTGTTCTTGGATTCTATTTGCTAGTATTTTATTTAGTATTTTTGCATCCATGTTCATGAGTGAGAATGGTCTGTAATTCTCTTTCTTAGTATTGCCTTTCTGTGGTTTGGGTATCAGGTTAATTCTAGCCTCATAAAAAGAGTTTGGCAATATTCCCTCTGTTTCTGTTGTGTGGAATAATTTGAGGATTATGGTATTAGTTCCTCTTTGAAAATCTTATAGAATTCTGAGCTAAAACCATCTGGTCCTGGGCTTTTTTTGGTTGGGAGACTTTTGATGACTGTTTCTATTTCTTCAGCAGTTATAGGTCTGTTTAATTTGCTTATCTGGCCTTGATTTAATTTTGGTAAGTGATTTTTATCCAGAAAGTTGTCCATTTCCTTTAAGTTTTCCAATTTTGTGGAGTATAGGTTTTCAAAATATGACCTGATGATCCTCTGTATTTCCTCTGTGTCTGTTGTTATGTCCCCTTTTCATTTCTGATTTTGTTAATTTGGATAGTCTCTCTCTGCCTCTTGGTTAGTTTGGATAAAGGTTTGTGTATTTTGTTGATTTTCTCAAAGAACCAACTCGGTGTTTCATTGATTCTTTGTATTGTTTTCTTTGTTTCTATTTTTTTGATTTCAGCTCTCAATTTGATTATTTCCTGCCATCTAGTTCTCTTAGGTGAGTTTGCTTCTTTTTGTTCTAAAGTTTTCAATTGTTCTGTTAATTCACTAGTGTGGGATTTTTCCAGTTTCTTTATGTAGGCATTTAGTGCTATGAACTTGTCTCTTAACACTGCTTTCATTGTGTCCCATAAATTTGTGTGGTCATTTTCATTGAATTTTAGGAAGTCTTTAATTTCCCCCTTTATTTCTTCCTTGACCCATTGATGATTCAGATGAGCATTGTTTAATTTCCATGTGTTTGTGGGTTTTCTGGAATTGGTATTGCTGTTGACTTCTAGTTTTAAAGCATGGTGACCTGATAGGGTACATTGGGTTATTCCAATTTTTTTTTGTATTTGTTGAGATTTGTTTTGTTACCGAGTGTGTGGTCAATTTTTGAGAAGGTTCCATGAGGTGCTGAGAAGAAGGTATATTCTTTTCTGTTTGGATGGAATATTCTATAATGTCTGTTAAGTCCATTTGAGTCATAACATCTGTTAGTTCTCTTATTTCTCTGTTCACTTTTTGTCTGATTGACCTGTCCAGTGATGAGAGGGGAGTGTTGAAGTCTCCCACTATTAGTTTTTGGGGTTTAATATATCACTTAAGCTTTCAAAGTGTTTCTTTGACATATGAGGGTGCCCCTGTATCTGGGGCATAGATGTTCAGTATTGAAATTTCCTCTTGATGAAATTTTTTATTGTGACTAATATGAAATATCCTTCTTTGTCTCTTTTGACTGATTTTAGCTTGAAGCCTATTTTGTTAGATATTAGGATAGCTACACCGGCTTGTTTCTTAGGTCCATTTGATTGGTATATTTTTGCCCAACCTTTTACTCTGAGACGATGTCTGTCTTTGAGGTTGAGATGTGTTTCTTGTATGCAGAAGAGGGATGGATTCTGTTTTCGTATCCAATGGTTTTCATCGTTGGTGATGTTATTTTGTGCATTTTTTTCTTCTTTGGGATTTGCTGTAATGAGATCATCAATTGTGTGTGTTTTGGTTGGTGTAGTCATCTTCCTTGGGTTGGAGTTTTCCTTCTAGTATTTCGTGTAGGGCTGGGTTTGTGGCTAGGCATTGGTGAAATCTAGATTTGTCATGGAATATCTTGTTTTGTCCTTCTATGGTGTTCAACAGTTTTGCTGGGTATAGTAGCCTTGGCTGGCATCTGTGGTCTCTTAATGTCTGAATAATGCTTGACCATGACCTTCTGGCATTCATTGTCTCCACTGAGAAGTCATGTGTAATTCTGATAGTTATATGTTACTTGACCTTTTTCCTTTGCAGCTCTTAATATTCTTTCTTTACTTTGTATGTTTAGTGTTTTGATTATTATGTGGCGAGAGGACTTTTTTTTTTTGGATCCAGTCTATTTGGTGTTCTGTAAACTTCTTGTATCTTCATAGGCATATATTTCTTTAGGTAGGGAAAGTTTTCTTCTATGATTTTGTTAAATAAATTTCCCATGCCTTTGAGTTGACTTTCTTCTCCTTCTTCTATACCTATTATTCTAAGATTTGGCCTTTTTATGTTGTCCCATATTTTGTGAATATTTTGGGTTAAGCTTTTGTTAGATTTAATGTTTTCTTTAACTGATGAGTCTATTTCCTCTATTTTATCTTCCTCACTTGAGATTCTCTCTTCCATTTCTTGTATTGTGTTGTTCATACTTGCTTTTGTGGTTCCTGCTCTTTTCCTCATGATTTCTGTTTCTATAATTCCTTCGGCTTGTGTTTTCTTTATTTTTTCTAACTCAGTTTTCAAGTCCTGAATAGTTTCTGTTATATGTTTGAGTTCTTTTTCTTGGTTTTCTTTAAGTGATTTGCTGATATCTTCCAATTTTTTGTTTGCTTTTTCTTCCATTCCTTTAAGGTAATTTCTCATTTCATCTTTAGAATTTCAAACATTCTCTTGAGATTATTTTTTAGATCATTTTCTCCTGGTTCATCCATATTTGGTTGTTCAGGTCTTACTTTTGTAGGGTCCTCGGGTTTCACTGGTATTGTGTTGCTCTTTGTGGTGTAGCTTGTGATCTTACCTTCTTTACTCATCTTTTCCTCTAATAGTTGTGGTTGGGGCTGTCTGAGATTCTGTTAAATAATCTAGGTGCCAGTGAATTGAAAACTAAGATGGTTTTCCTCATGGTACAGTCAGTGTCACATTTCTAGTTACCCCATTGGTTATTCCTGTTCTTGGAGGTAGCTCAATGCTCCTGTGTTTTGGTCTGCTCCCTTGGAGTTTGCTGTCTCAGGCCTACTTTGGCCTACGCTGCTGGCTTTGATCTGTTTCTGTAAATCTTGGTCTGGATCTCTTCTTGCAGAAGTCCCTGGCTTAGAGTTAGACTTGTTCTGGTGGTGATTGTTGACTCTGGATCTGGTCGCTGGCTCAGTCCTGATCTGCTCATGTCCTGGGACTGAGTTTGCTCCTGGCTTCTGCTCCTGGTGGAGCTTGTTCTCTGTTTGTCTTAGGTAACTGGTTCAGTCCCACTCTGGTTCTGGTGGAGGTTGCGGACTCTGAGTCAGGTTGTTGGCTCAATCCTGGTCTGCCAGTGTCCCAGTACTGGGTTGGCTCCCAGGACTGGATTTGCTCCTGGCTTCTGCTCCTGGTGGATCTTGTTTCCTCTAGCTCTCTCTGTCCTAGGAGTCTCATTCAATTCTACTCCTCAAGTGCCTTTTTGGTTTTTTGAGACAGGTTTTCTCTGTAGCTTTGGAGCCTGTCCTGGAACTAGCTCTTGTAGACCAGGCTGGTCTCAAACTCACAGAGATCTGCCTGCCTCTGCCTCCCCATGTGCTTCTAATTCTAGTGCTTGAGAGTTGAAGGTAGGTTGGCCACATAGAGAGTTGGGGGTCTTCATGGGCTACATGAGACCATGTTTCAAAATGAACACACAAAGTTGAGGGTCTGGGAATAGCGGGGTCTTGGTGGGTGCGAGACAGAGAATCATGTAAGGGGCTGCCCGTGAACAGGAAAGAGAAAGTGGAACTGATGTACAAGCAGAGAGCCTGCCATCAAATATAAATTAGACAACTTACTACAGATAATGAGAGAGAAACAGAATATGTGAATACAGAGAGGCTGAGATGTCAGGAGAGCTAAAGGGAGCAGGGCTGGGGATAACACAGTGAGGACCAAATGCAGAGTTCTCAGAGTTCGTGGACTTGACAGGTGGTTGTGAAGCCCCCTTCTGTTATTTCAGCACTTATGACAGAGAGGGAATCCCCAAATTGACCTGGCTAGCCAGCTAGCCATATTGACCAGCTCTGGGTTCAACTGAGAGATCTTGTCTCATGAAAGAGGGTGGAGAACAACTGAAAAAGACTCAACATCAGCCTTTTAATACACACACACACACGTATGTATACATACCATATAATGCACACACAACACACATGCACACATACATGTGCACACATGTGCATAAACACACATGACAGATATGCACACGGCACACATGCATACACACACCATACATGTGCATACATGCACACATGAGCATGCATACATGGTAAACACATATATACACGCCACACACTCACACTTGCCTATACAACATCACACATGAACAGACATGCTTATATACACATGCACAAACATATACACATGCATATACACACATATACATGACACATACAACACACACAACATACATATACATGGTAGACATACACATGACACACAACAAATACACACACACTATAGACATACACACACATGATACACACACAACCGAAACACCCATATGACAGACACATACACATCACATATATACACACACAACAGACACATAGATAAATGCTGGTGGGAGAGCATGGTGGTCTGTGCCTATGATTCCAATGCTTAGGAGGTAGAACAGTCAAATCAGGAGTTGAAGGTCAACCTATGCTACATAGAAAGCTTGAGACCAGCCTGGGCTACAGGAGGCTGGGTCTCAAAATAAACAAATAGGGAGCATGGGAGCTGGAGAGATGGTTCAGCAGTTAAGAGTACTTGCCACTCTTCAGAGGACCCAGGTTCAGTTCCCTGCACCCACATCAGGTGGCTCACAGTGCCTGTAACTCCAGCTCCAGGGGAGCCCAAGCCTGACCTCTGCAGACAGAACCACACGCAAACACAAGCACCTGCACATATCAAAAATAATACAAATTTAAAATAAATAAATGAGGAGTCTTGGGAGATGGCCTAGTTGATAAAGTACTTACCATGGAAGTCTGAGGGCCTCAGTTCCGATCCCCAGCACCCATGCCAAAGCTAAGTGCTGGCCACAATGTGTAACCACAGCACTTGGGAGGCAGAGACATGTAGGTCCTTGGAGCTCAGCCAATCTAGCGGATTCAGTGATCTCCACGTTTAGTGAGAGACCCTGTCTCAAAAATTAAGATGGAGAGTACTATAGGTGGAGGCCGCTTGTTTGTTTCCCAGTCGCTCGGCAGCTCAGACCCAAATTAACACACAGAAACTATCTTATTTCAAACACTGCTTGGCCAATGACTCTAGTGTATTTCTGGCTAACTCATATCTTAAATAAACCCATCTCCATTAATCTGTGCATCGCCACATGGCTGTGGCTTACCAGCAAGTTTTCATCCTACATCTGTCTCTGGCAGGGCTACATGGCTTCTCCCTGACTCCGCCTTCTTTCTCCCAGCATTAGTCCCGTTCCCCCCCCCCCAAGCTCAGTTCTGCTAAGCCACTGGCCAAAACAGATTCTTTATTAATCAATGGTATTCACAGCATACAGAGGGGAATCCCACATCACCTCCACTTTTTTGTTTAAATAAAAAGGAAGGTTTTAATTTTAACATAGTAAAATTACATATAACAAAACAGGTATCAAGCAAGCAAGAATTATAGTTACCATATTTATATCTACTTTATCTTTTATCATAACTAAGGAAAACTATAATTAAAACTATTTATTCTTCAGGAAGTACATTGTAAGTAACTTCCAAGACTCTAAATTGACAGAGACATCTCCCTGCCTGGGCAGTCACCCAAAGTTCTTCTGTTACACTGGGGCAGCCATCTTCAGCCTACAGGCCCATAGTATCCAACAGACTTTTCCACGAAGCAGGAAATTTGAAGATCTGTTCTGCTTTGTAATAGCAAAGTCCATCAGTCACTTTCTTCTGTGTCCTGCAGAATGTCTGGCAGGCTCTTTCATGAAGCAGGAACCCCGAAGGACTGTCTCACCTTCTTTAGGCAACTTCAGCAGTCATTTTTCTGTGGGTTTTGCATGTCCAGTTCATCAAGAAGTTTAGGCAAGAGCAGTTTCTTGCCCAAATGGCTAACAAACTTCATAAGAAACCTCTTCAATGCCCATCATTCTCTCCCGCCTAAGTTCTGCCTTGTGCAGGCCTAAGACAGTGTCTTTATTAACCAATGGTATTCATAGCATTCAGAGGGGAATCCCACATCAGAGAGCAGTTGAGGAACACATCTAACAACCTCTGTTCTCTACATGCACATGCACACACATGAACACACACATGCACACGTGCACATAACCAGTTAATCAGGTGAAGGTGGAGACAGTCTTAGTGATTCTGGGAAACAGGAGAAAGCACAAAATCATTTAGAAAAGCCAGAGTGAGTGTATTAGAGAAATAGGGTATGTTTGCCAGGTGGTTTTCTGGAGCCACAAGGGGTTAATGATTATTTAAGCTGCAACTAGACAGCAAGTTCAAACGTTTTCCTGAAACTGTATTCAGCTCTCAGTGTGCAGGCCTGCAGGAGATAGAGGAAACTGTACTAAGCAAGGCTGTGGTCAGCCAAGGTATAGTTCAAAGCCAGAGAAATGTGAGCGGGACTTGAGAGTGCGAGGGAGGGGTGGGGTTATCATCATTGTCCTTGGAATTTAGGCTGTGCTACAAAGAGAGAATAAAGTATTTGAAACATTATGGAGAGGTTGTTTTGTTTTTACAGGGTATGAGGAATGCCTAGGGGGAAGACCGAGTCACTGCAAGAAAACAAGGAAGAAAACTGGAATGAGGCTGCAGAGGTGGCTCAGTGGTCAGGGGCATGTACAGCTCTTCCAGGACTGCAGCTGGGCCAACACCCATGTCGGCTCGCATCCACCTGCGACTCCAGCTCCTGGGGAATGCAACTCCTCTGCCCTCGCATGCACATACCTTGCTCAGCCATGCACACGTAATTCAGCCGTTGCTTTCCAGGGTGTGTGTAGTATTGTTTTAAGTATCAATATTTCTGGTGTACTACCTCACTTTCATCCAACACTATCTTTTGTCTCAGAGTCAGTTTTGGTTTGTGTTCCTTTCTTTTGATTCGCATTTTACTTCCTTCATTTTAGTGAGTTCTGTCCTGTTAAGTGTCTCATACAGGTGACTGTGGTGTCATGCTAAGCAAATGTCTACCGCTGTGCTGTAACTCCAGCCCTCTTTATGGGTTTTATTCTGATGTTTTGAGACAAGGAAGTAGCTTAGAGCAGAGGCTGGCCTTGAGCTCAGGACCCTCCTGCCTGTGCTCTCCCAAGGCTGGGACCAAAGGCGTGCACTGCCATCCCACCCTCCCTTGGCTCCCAACACTTTGCTGTATTTCTTTGGGGATGTCTGTGGCTTGTGTGCTGTTCGTGCTTGCCATCTAGAATATGTTCTGCTTGTTGTCTTCCTCGTTGTCTAGCTCTTTCTGTCTGTGACATCATTTTCTCTCAGGGGTATCACTGTCTTGGTGGGAAACAAATGAAGAAAGGTGGGAGGAATAGAAGCCCAGTTCTTTCTCCTGATGAGCTAGCGGTCAGTTTTGAAGAACCTCACTTATGTTGCTGTACCTCCTGAGACTGACCCTTGACTCTTCCTAAGCATGTAATTGTTTTGCCAGTGTAGTAAATAGAAAATGGTTCAACTCAATATTTCTCCTCACATATCATCCCATGCATGAAGCCTGGCCATCCTCTGTGCCACTCGGGTTCTCTGGGACCTTTCATTTTCTCATTTATTTTTCTTCCCTTTTCATGTGTATAATGTCAGTGCATGTGTGTTGTATGGGCACATGTGTGTGCCAGTACACATGCCTGTGTGCATGCATGTGAAGACCAGAAGAGAGATAGATTTGTAGTGTTTTCTTCTGTCTGCCCCCTCCTTATTTTTTGAATCAGCGTCTCTCATTGACCCTGTACTGCACTGTTAGCTGGACTGGCTGCTCAGCGAGCTCCTGGGATGGTCCTTTCTCCACCCCACTCCCCAGTTTTGAGGATAGAGTCACTCACAGCCATGCCTGCCAATCATGTGAGTGCTGGGGATTTGAACTCAGGTCCTCTTGCTTTCACAGCCAGCACTCTTGCCCCTGAGCCACCTCCCAACCCTATTTCTTACATGTTTGGCATGGATTTGGGGCATTGACTATTGTCTTATGTCAGGGGCCCATAATAATGTCCTTGTCGTGGCTCAGCCTATCCCAGTGTGTGGTGAAGTTGTGTTTCCAGTAATACAGAACAGAAATGATTGCTTTCTCTTAAGTTTTTATAATTTTTTATTTTACTTTTGGTTATATGAGCATTTTGCCTGTATGTTTGTGTGTGTACCATGTGAGTGCCAGAGAAAGTCAGAAGGAAGTATCTATCATATCCCTGGAGCTTGGGATTTAGAGAGCCACCTTGTTCTCAAATAGCCACCAAATAGTACTTAGCAAATAGAGAGAGCAGGTAGTACTCTGAACCACTGGGCCTGCTCCAGCCCCCACCCCATCTCTCAACAGGTTCTGATGTAGCACAGGCTGGCCATGAGCTTGATGTGTACCAGGATGATTCTAGACTTCTCGTGACTCTCCTGTCTCCTCCCATAAATTCTGGTTACCAGAGGGCGCAGCCATGCCCGATCTGAAGTACCTCTGGGGATGGAGCCCAGAGGGCGCAGCCATGCCCGATCTGAAGTACCTCTGGGGATGGAGCCCAGAGGGTACAGCCATGCCCGATCTGATGTACCTCTGGGGATGGAGCCCAGAGGGCACAGCCATGCCTGATCTGATGTGCTTCTGGGATGGAGCCCGTGTACATGCTGAGCAAACACTACCAACTGACCTGACGCGCCAATCTTTTTTTGATTTTTGCAAGGCAAGTGATATACTACTGAGCCAAATCCACCTTACTCTTTACAACATTTTTAAATTTATTTTATTATATGGATACGAGTGTTTCTCCTGGGTGAATGTATGTGTACCGTGTGAATTCGTGGGGCCTGTGGTAGTCAGAAGTCATTGAATTCCCTGGAACCAGAGTTATGAGTACTTATGAATCACCAGGTGAAAGCCAAGAACTGATCAGGGATTCTCTCCAAGAGCAACAAATACTCTTAACCACTGAGCCATCTCTCTAGCCACTCCCTTTCCTACCTTTTTTTTTTCTTTTGGACACAAGTTCAGGTATCCTGGCTAGCCTTGAACTTATTAAACAGACAAGGATGACTTTGAACTCCTGGCCCTCTCTAAAGTACTGAGATTACAGGCCTATGCCACTGTGCCTAGCTTCAGACAACAGGCAACACAGAAAGCAAAGAGTAAACACAACAATTTATAATCATGAAATACAGAAAATAGGCTTTTGCTTTCTACGGGCTGGTTTTTAGTTTTGTAGTCACTTGGGAATCTTCTTAGACCTGGAAACAAGATAAGATAATTATATTACTAACTGGTCTTAAACACATCCATAGGAATAGAGGTGGATGGTGTGTCACAGAGAAAATAAGTGCTGAGCTCATAGAGTAAACCAGGGAAACGGGGACATCATCCATTGCTGTGAAGTCACAGGAGGCATCACATCCAGGAGGATAGGGCTTGATATGAGCTTATTGGAAGCTAGAACACGGCTGTCACTTCAGGGAACGGGCTTGCCACCAGATGTTACCCTACCTAAGATAGAACTTCAGAGAACGGACTAGTCAACATTTTCCACATTTTCCATCAAGAAGAAACTATTATTTTTTGCCAGGCGGTGGTGGCGCACACCTTTAATCCCAGCACTCAGGAGGCAGAGGCAGGCGGATCTCTGTGAGTTTGAGATCAGCCTTGTCTACAAGAGCTAGTTCCAGGACAGTCTCCAAAGCCACAGAGAAACTCTGTCTTGAAAAACCAAAAAAAAAAAAAGAAAAAGAAAAGAAAAGAAAAGAAAAAAGAAAGAAACTATTATTTTAATGACATCACTACAGGAAAGCAAGCATATAAACATTGAGACATGGGCACAAATATTTGGTGCAGAATAATTTGGAATGTTGAAAATGCCTTAATTTCTATCAGAATGGTTCAGTAACTAACATTATATCTATGCAATCTAAGTCATATAACCAATAAAATGATGATGTGTTTAATTTTTAAATTATACATTTAATTTTAATTAAATATATTTAATTTGTAAATTATGAGCCAGGCGGTGGTTGCGCACGCCTTTAATCCCACCCATCACTCAGGAGGAAGAGGCAGGAGAGTGAGTTCCAGGACAGCCAGGGCTACACAGAGAAATCCTGTCTTGAAAAACCCAAAAAAAGAAAAAAGAAAAAGAAATCAGAGAACACCGTGGTGCTCACATGGAGGCCAGAGGACAATTTTTGCGAGTTAGTTCCCCTTCCAACCCTGTGAGACTGGAGGTTGGAACACAGGTCTTGAGAGCAAACGCCTTTATCTGCTGGGCCATCTTACCAGCCCCATGTTTATTAACATGGTAAATGTCAAAGATGTATGCTTAGTGAAACAAAAGAAGCTTTAAAAGTGTGCCCTTAGCTTGGTGTAGTGATCATGCATAACAAAGAAGGTTTATCTGGAGAGAAACCATTGCACCCCACTGCAGTATAGATGGCAGTGGCAAACAGTCAATTCTGGCCCAATAAAGATGCATTTTTTTTCATTAAAAATGTGCCCATATGAGTGTGTTTTGCAACAGAAAAGTTTGTGCACATACCTATATGTGTGAGCATATATGATTGCTTTAAGCCGGGCATGGTGGCTTACGCCTGTTACTCCAGCACTTGGGAGGTTAGCAAGTTTTAGGACAGCCTGGGCTACCCTGTTTCAGAACTCACAACACACAAATAAAAGTGAGTGTTCCCATCTAACAAGTAAACACCTGAAAAGACTGATAGAGATCTGAGAAAGAAATGAGGGAGGCACAGGGCAAGCTGCTGTTGCCCACACTGGAGAGATGGAAGGGCAGATAGGGAAAATCACGACTTAACAGAGCAGAAACCAGTGGGCACCAGGGCGGGGAGAGAAAAACCTGAGCTGTAACTGAGGGACTGCTGAGGATCAGTGAGAGACAGAGGCTCCAGGACCCAGACAGGCTGCCACCTTCTCTTCTGTGAGAGGGTAAAAAAACGCTCATTTAAAAAGAGCCAGAATAGGCTTCTTCTCAAGGTCTTCCCCAAAACAACTGTTTTCCTGAGCTTAGACCACCTGAGGGAGAGGCAGTTCTGAACTGCACATTCCCTCATCTCCAGTCCCATCTAAGTAGGGAAACCAAAGGAGAGCAGAAACCAGGAAGCACGGATGGGGTTCACAGTTTGGGGTGCAGGCTCGACAAAGACAGGCTGTGGAGGGCCTCCCCCTACTTCACCACCACACACAACGTCTCCGCTGGACTTTCTTTCTCTTGCCACACCATGTCCGCACTTTGACCGAAAAAAGGCCAGACCACTCTCCTCCTCTCCCCTCTCCTCTCCTTTCCTCTCATCTCCTCCCCTCTCCCCTCTTCTTCTTCCTTCTCCCATCTCCTCCTCTTCCCTCCCCTCTTTCTTCTCCTCCTCCCCTCTCCTCTCTCACTCTCTCCCTTCTCCCCTCCTCTATTCTCCTCCCTTTCCTCTTCCCTCTTTGCTGGGTCTTACTATGTTGTCTCGGAACTCATGACCTTCTGCCTCTTGAATGCTTGGATTACACATGGGTGCCACCGGGCCCACCTCAGACCACAGTTAAACAACTAGGATCACTGTTAGGGTTTTGCAGCGATCGGAGACCCTGTCTCAAAATAAACAAACAAAGACTAATTGAGAAGGATGCATGTCTGTGACTTGTCCATGACCCCTTAGCTCGTCCACCTTCATGGCTCTAAAGCCAACACATGTGGACAGCATTACTAAGTTCAGCTGCCAGCTGGGGTTGGAGCCACATCCTCTTGACCCACATTAGCAGCAGCTTTTTGACTCAGTTGATTGACTTCTAGGAGTAGAAGATGCCTTATGCTCTCTTTCATAAATCAGAAGCTTAGCTAAATGGGGTCTTGCCCTGGTGAAGCCTTCCCTTTGTTCCAGTGCAGAGCAGACTCCTTCTTAATGCTGCCAATCTCCTTAATAATTGCAGCCTCTTTGCCAGGAGCCCTGGCTGCAGCTTTCCATTTCCTGGTGTGCCTTTCCTCTCCAGACTGCAGTTTGTTTTTCTTCTGCTCCGCTTGCTTTTTTTCAGTGGAGACTGGTGTAAGGGAAATCAATAACAACCATGCCACAGTTTCAACATTATGCTGTCCTGAAGTTTCTTCTTTGCCAAAGAAATTAGTCCATTGTTTTTTAATTTAACCTCAGGCAAGTTGTTAGGACAAGGGCAGAAGACATCTAGGTTCTTTGTGAAAATATCACAGGTATAACCTCTTTTCCAGTGACCAATATTGTTCCCCTCAGACACCTCTTGCACTGGGCCTCCAAAGTCCACATTGCTCTCAGCACTGCTGTCTTCCAAGGTCTTACTAGAATGGTCCTTTAAGCTGTGTTTACAGTGCTTAGTTGCTTTTAAAGTCCAAAATTCCAAAGCCTAATACATTCCTCAAAACAATAAAAACCAAAACCAAACAAACATGGCCAGGTTCTCCACAGCAGTAGCCCGCTGTCTGGTGCCAGCTTCCTCTGAATTTATTGCTTGGATGTTTCTGTAATAAAACACCACAACCAAGACAACTTCCAAAAGAAAGCCTTTACTTATAAAAGGGTTTATGGTTCCAGAGGGCTGAGCCCATCCCAGTAAGGAGGCATAGAAGCAAGAGGCAAGAATGACGGCAGGAACAGGAAGCCTAGCAATCACATCCTTTACCACAAGCATGAAGCAGAGTGAGGAGAGGAAGTAGGGACAGGCTATAAACCCTCAAAGCCCGCCCCCACTGACTTACTTCCTCTGCAACTCCTAAACCTGTTCCGAAAGCAGCACTAACTGGGAGTTCAATGTTCTAATGTGTGAACATTAATCAACCAGGAACCACCCACATTCCAGAAACAGGTGACCCCCCACCTTCAATCACCTTCATCACTTAAGGCCAATGTGACTGTCACCACTGTCCCTCATTTCCCCAGTGCATGCTCCACACCCTATAAAGCCTGCATCACCTCAGCCTCCTCGCTCGCTCTCTCCCTCCCCTTTCCCTCCCTTTCTCCTCCACTCTCTCCCACTTTAATTGTTTTAGTTAGTTACTTCCTGAGGCTGGAAGCAAAATACCTGACAGGAAAAATATATGGAGAGAATCTTTCCTACTCAGCGAATTTTTTCTGGCAATACCTCACACAAAGAACCCGAAGATGGGCCTCACTACCCCCTAGGGGATTCTAAAATCAGCACTAGCAGGCCTTGAACTCACTAAGCTGCAGAGGATGACCTTGATACTGATCCCACTGCCTCTACTCCCAAATAATGGAACTACAGGAATCATGTCTAGTTGGCTCCTTTTCTACACATATGTGTGCTCTAAGTGACGTATGTCACTTTCTCTCTGCATATATATATGTGTGTGTGTGTACATACACTTGTCATATATGACTTGGTTTTGCTTTTTTAAAGTTTTTAATGTATTTTCTGTGTGTGCTATGTGTGTGCATATGGAGTCAGAGTGACAACCAGGTGTCTTCCTTGATCATTTGCCACCTCACTTGACACAATGTCGCTCACTGAGCCTGGAGCTCAGCAATTCATAGGCTGCTTGATCTGCCTGTCTCCTCCCCCTTCCTTTCAGTGCTGGGATTATAAACATATAGTGCCATGTCCAGGTTTTTTTACATGTGTGCTAGAGACCCAAACTAGGTTGTTTTTATGTTTTGTTTAAAGGAGGAATCCCCTTTATTTCTTGTCAAAACAATCTAATAGCAATGTACATTATACATCTTTTTAGACAGATAAGTCATATTTCTGGATGTTTCTTTCACCAGGACCCTGTGATACTCTGATCTTGCCCTTTGAGAGAAAGGAGGTAAATTTTCCCATTAGTCTTCTTCCAACACTGGGGCACCCACACGAACTCAGGCTGTATATTGGCGAGGCAGGCACTGTATCGACTGACCCGTTTCTCCAGCCTCTGTGTTTGCTTTTGAGACATGATCTCACTGTGCAGCCAAAGCTGGGCCCAGGGTTTTGATCCTCCTACTTCGGCTTGCTGAGTGCTGGGATAATTCCATGCTGTGACACGTGTTTTTATGTTGCACACATTATTTAATTTATTGTTGTTTTGCCCTGCTGTGGATGGAACTCAAGGCCCAGGGCACACTAGCAAGCACTCTACCACTGAGACACATCTCCAGCCTGGTTTAGAGAATCTGGTTTTTTTCCCAGGGCCTCCAAGCACTCTATCCCGAGCTCCACTGTTTTATGTTCTTCAGCTAAGGTCTTACTATGGAGCCCAGACTGGCGTTGAACTCTTGTAAATTCTCCTGCCTCAGCTTCCCAAATGCTGGGATTATAGGAGTAATACCCAGCCTTATAATGTTAAATGTCTTATTTTATGGTGACTGCCATCTGATAAATAAACATATTTATGAATAACACTACTGCAGGACTTGAATTTAACAAAACAAATATAACCCCCATGAACTACTCTAGGGAAAGAAGTTCAATTTTCTGAAGTTTTGGTTTAGAATGTTAAATAACTATCCTGAAAGGAGTAAGCAACTCCAAAACTGTCTCTCTTTCCCTGGGAAACTTCCTGGGGTTTAAATGAGAGTGTGGCGCAACAGAATTGAAACTATGGAGCCACGAGAGTGCTTCACCCTGCTCTGCTCCAGTCGCCAGTGCCAGGACCACACGCATGCCACTAAGCTAACCTCTGTGCAGAGACGACACACACGCCACCACACTAACCTCTGTGCAGAGACGACACACACGCCACCACACTAACCTCTGTGCAGAGACGACACACACGCCACCACACTAACCTCTGTGCAGAGACGACACACACGCCACCACACTAACCTCTGTGCAGAGACGACACACATGCCACCACACTAACCTCTTTCGGGGACTACATGTGTGCCCCTACACACTAAGCTCTGCGTATTTTCTGTCTGTCTGTCTGTCTGACCTTATAGCCCTGTTTTTCCTGGAACTTGCTACATAGATCAGGCTAGCCTTGAACTCAGAGAAGGTGTGTGCCATCACTCCTGGCTTGTACACAGTTTTTAAAGACTTGGCTTCACTATGTTGCCCAGGGCTGGTCTCAAACTCACGAGCTCAGTTGAGTTTACCACTTCAGCCTCCCAGTAGCTGAAGAAGCAGGCAAATAGCATCAGCTGCATTTACAAATCATATTATTGAATGATGATGTGGAAAATACATCCCCCACCGTGCTTTGCCTGGTGCCAGCAAAGACAAATCACAGGACGGAATTCTAAGCTGAACTCCCCAGCCTTGCTATGCTTCCAGTATAACTGTTGGATTGACATTAAATGATGACTTCTGTAGGTCTGTAAAGAGAAACACTGACCAATGCTGAATTAGTTTGGAGTATTTTGTGAGTCTAAACTAAGCTTACACCAAATACTTACTTTGGTAATTCCTTGGTGCTACAGAGAAAGTCAAGTTAGGAAGACAGAAGGTAGGACCAAAGAGCTAGGGACCAGAGGAGCCAAACCTTTACTCACCGTGACTGAAGGGAAGCAAGAGCTTTTCTGAAGGTCCATTGAATATCTAACTGCAGCAGCTTGGGAATATCCGGGTACCCTCCCAGCTGTGCCCAGAGCATATTCAAAGATGTCTTCTCCATTATCGGGTAGCTTGAAGTGGACAGGTCAGCGTTCCAGATGGACTCCACCTGAGTTTGCTGTCTAGAGAGTCAGAGCACATGAAGTAAGGGATGAAGCTCCTCTGATCGCCACAGCCAGTTGAAACACACGTCTCCTTTTCCCCACCCATGAACTGCCCTCCCATGCCCCTGGGAGCCTCAGTTGTACCGCCAGACAGAGACAAGGGAAAAGCACCACTGTGACCTAGTCATCCATTTCAAGCTTCCTTCTTAGCCTCCTGAAGTACACAGACCATGTATCTTTTCCTTCCAAAGCTTTTGCCTTCTTACAGAAGAGATAGGAGAGGGACTGAGAGATACAAAGAGAAAAGGAAGGAAGGAAGGAAGCACAAAGAAACGCGTGCTTGAAAGCTTATTAGATATTCTTTAAATAATTTGTTCCTTAGGAGGAATCAGCTTTTCAAACATATTTTTTACACGTTATTTATTTGTATGTGTGTGGGAACATGTGAACTGTGGCATGCACGTGGAGGTCAAAGGACACCTGTGGCAGACAGTCCAGTTCTCCTCCCCTCCCCCATAAGTCCCAGGAATCAAACCAAGATGGTTAGGCTTGAAAGCCTGTGCCTTCACCTAAGGCTAAGCCCAGCAGCCTTAAAAAAAAAAAAAGCAAACAAAAACCCTTTATTATATTAAGAGAAAGAGGGGCAGGAGAGGTGGTGGTCAGAGGACAACTCTGTGGCTTTGGTTGTCTCCTTCCACTGTGTGGGCCCTGGAGCTTATGCCCAAAGGTGTGACCAGTGAGCGCACTTATCGCCTAAGCCATCTTGTTTAGTTTTTTAAAAAAAGAACTCAAAATTAAATGCCAAATATTTAAGTAGAAATATATGTAAATAAACCTTGCTAAAGCAGGCATGATGGCATGTAGCTTTAATTCCAGCACTCACGAGGCAGAGGCACGAGAATCTTTGCGCATTCCAGGTCAGCCAGGGCTACACAAACAAAACAATGTTTCTTCTTAAAACAAATGAAACAATTCACCTTGCTGAATTCACTAAGGAAATAAGTACATTCACACTCTTGTACCACATCGTAAGTGTGGGAAAGGAAAGCCCTTGGACAGAACTAAAATAGTTTTAATTAAAAACAATTAGACATTGTGTACCATTTATCACTGAAAGTTTAATATTACATATCATGCCGTGAAAGTTTAATACTACATACCCAAAGGTTTTGAAAATGTTGGGCTTTTTGTTGTCGTCAATTAATAACTCCAAGACTGGCCGTTGAGATTTGGTAAAATCAGGTATCTGCTTCAAGCCAGAGACCAAGGGCACAGGCTGGCTAAGATTTAGTTTAAACACCTTTTCAAGCTAGAAGCAAAATCAACAAGAACAAGTTAATAAATATATAAAAGAAAGCACATTTCTCATGTCTCAGCCTCTGGATGAAGTGAAGTGTAAAAAGGAGAATCAGGAAAAGCCAGAAATGTTAGGAAGTTTTGCCTTGGATCCAGACAGCAGCAGAGCAGCCATGATTCCTTTTGGAGAAGGGGGAGCTGAGACCATCGTCGGAAACGCTATATATGGAGCCCAGCCTGGCCTTGCTTGCACTTGCTGTCTGTCTGCTTCTGTACCCTGACTAGAGGGAGCCTTCTCCCTTTACCGTTTCCTTCCTTATGCCTTGACACCCAGAATCACCACCTGACTCTAGCCCAGGGGTTCTCAGCCTTGACACCCAGAATCACCACCTGACTCTAGCCCAGGGGTTCTCAGCCTTTCATACAGCTTCTCGTGTTGTGGCGACCCCAACCATAAAATCATTTTCATTTCTATTTCATAACTCTAATTTTGCTACTGTTATGAATCATAATGAAAATATCTGTATTTTCCGATAGTCTAAGGTGACCCGTGTGAAGGTAGCATTCAGCTCGAAGGGTCGCCCCCACGGGCTGGAGCCTGCCCCTCCTCTGGCGTGTCTAGGGCACTGCTATTACTCCTGTCAGATTGCTGTTGCTGCTGACACCCCACCTTCCTTACTCCACCTACAAAGACTATACTTACCAAACCAAATTAGAGGTGTTTTTGCTGTTTGTTTAACAGAGCTATAATATTTAAAATATAATTGTTATGGAAAATTCAAAATATTTTACTTTACTCTGGCAATGATCCGAAGAAGTCTGTCCTACGCAAAGAAGCAAGTGAGTAAAGCTTGCAAATTAATCAATTATTTTGTCTTTTTTTTGAGACAAGGTATTACTATGAAACCTTGGATAACCTGGAACTCATTATGTAGCCCAGGCTGACCTCTATTAATAATGTTAATGAGTCAGGCAGTGGTGGCACACACCTGTAATCCTAGCACTCGGGAGGCAGAGGCAGGTGGATCTCTGAGTTAGAGGCCAGCCTGATCTACTGAGCAAGTTGCAGGACAGCCAGAGATGTACAGAGAAATTGTCTCAAAAAAATTTTTTAATGAAAGAAAAAAATGATTTATAGGCATTAAAATGTTTCTAGAATTCCAGTTTGTGGTATTTAATATTAGAACTGGGCTGGGTGTAGTGGTGTACCCTTTTAATTCCAACAGTTGGGAGGCAGGAAGATCTTTGAGTTGGAGACCACCTAGTCTACACAGCAAGCTCCAGGCTAGCCAGTCTCAAGAACAAAACAAAAAAAAGTAATAGTATTTGTAAGGAACATAACTTTAAAACCATTTTATGCCGCTCAAGGCCATTTTGTGTGAATTGGAATACTGAAATGGCCGAGCTTGCCAATTGACAGCTCAAAGAGGCGCCTCGCCCTGGACAGGCGACAATGCTGGTCACCTAACCCCAAGGTGGCAGACGGATGTGCTAGAACTCATGGTTCAAAACTGGCCTCTTCATGCCTGAGCAAAGAGTGATGGTCACAGTCAGAAGCCAGGTGTGTGGCACATGCTTGCAATCCCAGCACCTGGGAAGCTGGGGCAGGAATACTGGCTCTAGTTCAAGGCCAGCCTGGCGACAATGACAAACTCTGGCTCAAAACAAAACCACCCAGAACCAGAGAGCAGTGACTTGAGGAGGCCATCTGAAGGGACATGTCCCCTGACTAGGAAAGGAACTGTTGATCCTAGCTGAAGTGTCTCTCGTTATAAAGTTGCCATTGAGTAAGTGTGCCTGTCTCTAGATTGGGAGTTACTCTGAAGTCATGATGAGATAGAGTGAATGGCATCCCACTGTAGATGTGCCCAGCAGAATCTGTGACTAACTTATTTGGAAAGAGAGTTTTTAGATGTAGTTAAGAATCTCAAAATGGCTGGGCGGTGGTGGCGCACGCCTTTAATCCCAGCACCTGGGAGGCAGAGGCAGGCGGATCTCTGTGAGTTCGAGACCAGCCTGGTCTACAAGAGCTAGTTCCAGGACAGGCTTCAAAGCTACAGAGAAACCCTGTCTCAAAAAACAAAAGACAAAAAAAAAAAAAAGAAAGAAAAAGAATCTCAAAACGGGGGGCTGGAGAGATGGCTCAGAGGTTAGGAGTACTGGCTGCTCTTCCAGAGGTCCTGAGTTCAGTTCCCAGCAACCACATGGTGGCTCACAACCATCTATAATGAGATCTAGTACCCTCTTCTGGCGTGCAGACACACATTACAGAACACTGTACATAATAAATAAATAAATAAATAAATAAATATTTTTAAAAAAGAATCTCAAAACGAGAGCCTCCTGGACTAATTAGGTGTGTAATAAATTCATTGCCATTTGTCCCCAGAGTCAGGAAAGAAGACAGAAGATGCACTGGTCATCTGAAGGTGGGGACTAAAGTTACATGGCTACAAGCTAAGGAGCACCAACTGACGGACGCTACACCAGAAGAGAGGGCAAGGACCAGATCTCTTCCCGGAACCTCCAGAGACAGTGAACCCTGGGATACTTTGATTTCATAAACTTCTTGCCTCTAGAAGATGAGAAGATAATTTCTTGTTGTTGGCAGCAATGACAGAGGATTCCTTTTCATTATTGTTGCCAGTTCTTGAGGTGGCAGAAGATAGGAGAATTTACCCTATAGCCAAGGCCACCCTGGAATTATCTATGTAGACCAGGCTGGCCTCAAACAGTAATCCTTTTGCCTTAGTCTCTCAAGTACAGAGATTACAGGTGTGAGCCACTACACCCTGTAGCCTCTGGTCCAGCTATTTTTAGTATAAACTTCTGATAACCTGTTACAACAGCACCAGGAAACTCATACCTGTGGTCTAGCCAGGTAAATGTTATTGTCAAAACTTATTTCCTTGGAGTTAAGCATGATGGCGCACGCCTTTAATCCCAGCACTTGGGAGGCAGAGCCAGGCAGATCTCTATGAGTTCGAGGCCAGCCTGATCTACATAGTGGGTTCCAAGACAGCCATAGTTGCACAGGAGAGAGATCGTGTCTCAGACAAACTAAAACAACCCTTACTTCTTCATCTCACACTGGAAAGAAGGAGCAGAAGGTAAGGTTACCTGGCTGAAGAACTGCATCATGGACCATAGGCACTGCTTCCGCCTCTGCTCTAGCTGCTTCTGCTTGTCTGTCCAGAACCGCATCACCCTCTTCTGGTACTGATCAATTCTGTCCAGCATGATGTAGAGGTTCTGAGTCTCATACCCTTTCCCAGTATTTTGGATGGCTTTTAATCGTTTGGTTATGTTGTTTCTTGAAAAAAGTCAAGAATTAGATCCATATAGTTCCCAAAGCTACCATAGCAAACCTGACTTCTGTTTCGTTCCATTCCTATCTAATTTTGAGTTCCTAAGAGGTATGAGAGCAGGTGGGAGACTTGTTAAACAAGGCCTTCATCTAACTTCTTTTTTTTTTTTTTTTTTTTTTTTGGTTTTTCGAGACAGGGTTTCTCTGTGGCTTTGAAGCCTGTCCTGGAACTAGCTCTGTAGACCAGGCTGGTCTCGGACTCATAGAGATCCACCTGCCTCTGCCTCCTGAGTGCTGGGATTAAAGGTGTGCGCCACCACCGCCTGGCAGCCTTTATCTAACTTCTATATAAGGATAAATTTCTGAGTGGGTGGTGGTGGCGCACACCTTTAATCCCGGTGCTCAAAAGGCAGAGGCAGGTGGACCTCTGTGAATTCAAGGCCAGCCTGCTCTACAGAGTGAGCTCCAGGACAACCAGGGCTACACAGGGAAACCCTGTCTGGAAAACAAACAAACAAACAAATTCTGTAGTGCTAGGTAGGGGTGGAACCCAGTACCTCACACATGCTGCACACATGCACGCATGCTGCACACATATTCTACCACCGAGCTATGCCTCAGACCACTATCATCACTGTTTTTAAACAGTTCTGAAGGTACTAACCAATTCATACGCAAGACACAAAAACTGGATGTTTAAAGATTAGACAGTCTTTGGGGCTGCAGAGATGGCTCAGGTATGCACATGGGACAAGGACATAAATGTAAGCAAACCATCCATACTCGCAGAATAAAATAAAAGTTGAAGGAAAAGAAGGGTTGGATTGTTAGTGCAATGGGAAACAACACTAACTTAGTGTTTCCAAAACCCTGAGTCTCTTCCCTGTCATCTTAACAAAACAAAACAAAACAGAAACAACTTTAAAACCTGGGTGGTATTGATCTAGAAATGTTAGGTTTAAATTTTTCCCGTTCATACCAGGGTAACATTAAATATTTAAGGGCTTATCTATCTGGTATTGATTACAAAAACTACTAAAAGTATTTTTTAGATATTGGGAGGTGAGAGGGCTAGCTGGGCATGGTAGCTGTTATCCAGCACTCAGGATACCAAGGTAGGAGGACTGTCGTGAATTTGAGGCCAGCATAGACTACATAGAGAGTATATGTTGTTCTGGACTATAGGAGACCCTGTCTCAGCAAAAACAAACAAACAAACAAAAAACCCTCAAGGAATTTATAGTTGATGTACATTTAAATTCCCTCAGGAGGGAGGAAAGGTGTATTATTTTACAAGTGGTGACCAACTAACTAGGAAAGAAAAAAAGAGACCCAGATCTCATAGTAGAGAGGTGTGAGCCAAACGTGCAAGGAAAACAAACTGAGAAAGACTTTTGTTTGGTTGTGAGACAGTTCACCTGGCTTGCCTGGAGCTCACTCTGTAGACCAGGATCTCTTTCTCTAAGTCTCTGTCTCTCTTTCTCTTTCTCTCTTCCCTCCCTTTATCTCAATAAAACTCTTCACTTAAGCTTTGCCTTCTGGCGAGTGAGGGCCTCTGGCTCTCACCTGCCAAGGTCTCTTCTCGCCCAAAATCATTACAGTAACTGCAGGTGTAGACTACCATTCCCAGCCTTTTCTGATATTTAAAAAAATCAGTGCCAACAATAAAGTTGCTATGGTAACACAAGGTGTTAATTTCCCACTTCAGATGTGATGCAGAGCCACGTCTGATGGCCCATGTCTGTACAGCTACTCATCCGGAGGCTGAGAGTTGGAGGCCAGTCTGGGCTACACAATGAATTTCAGGTCAGTGTGGGCTTCAGGGGGAGCTTTATCTCAAAACCAAAGCAGAATAAATAGGTAGATCAGGCATCTGCACATGCCTGTAATACCAATATTGGTGGAGTATTGGTAGGGAAATAAGTTGTCCCTGCCAGCCTCCTGTAAAGATTCCAGGAGGGATGCAGAACAGGTGCAGGGGGACAGAGAACAACATCTGGAATCCTCCAGTCTCCTCTAGCTTCCCCATGCAATACACACACATACACACACATACACACACACACACACACACACACACCCTCTAAGCCATGAATGCTAAACATACACACTTCTCCTGCCTCCAGCTCCCGAGCAGTAGAATCGCAAGGATGCACCACCACAGCTGACTTCCTCTTATTGTCTTAAACCTCCATCCTGCAGAGCCTTAATGATCACAGCATATGATATGGGCCTAGAGGGATGGCTCAGTGGTTAAGAGCAGTTGCTGCTCTTCCAGAGGACCCGAGTTTGATCCCTAGCACCCACATCATAGCTCATAACCGACTATAACTCTGTCTTCAGGAGATCCAACATCCTCTTTGAGCACAGGCCTATGCATGCTGCAGATGATATGCATGCAAACTAAACGCTCATACATGTAAAATAAAAACAAAATATTAGAAGCAGGGCAGTGGTGGCACGTGCCTTTAATTCCAGCACTTGGAGGCAGAGACAAGTGGATCTCTGTGAGTTCGAGGCTAGCCTGGTCTACAAGAACTAGTTCCAGGATAGGCTCCAAAGCTACAGAGAAACCCTGTTTTGAAAAAAAAAAATAGAACACATGGCATGACAAACATGAAAATTCTAGGCCGTGAAGAAAGTTACTCAACATCAGGATTATACCAGAAAAAAATGGTTATGTATACTAATTGTACCTACCTGGCCAGCTGGATCAGCCTATAGGCAACATACTTGCGGAACAGATACCCCAGCCTAACTGTATTCATATGAAGCAATTCAGTTATGAGATTCCTGGCAATTGTTTGGTACTGTGAAGGGAATCCAGAAGTTTGTGCAGCCTCATTTAATATAACCAGGTTCTTCCTTTGAGCCTCCACATCAACGAAGTATCTGTCTTCAGGGAGCTGGGCAGTGAGAGGGGACCCCATGGTTTTGGCTTTCCTGGTGTCAGAAGCTGGGGTTAGTATCCAGGGCTTGTCTATAGCGGGGAGCCGTGGTCTCTGGCCCCTTGCAGAAGGTAAGGTTGGTGATGTTTGGGAGAGTTGAGTGCTGAGAGACGCTAGTGATGCAATAGGCTTCTCTAGACCAGAAGGTGCTTTCTCACCGATGTGTGGGAGCTTCGATCCTCGTATCCCAGAACTGGCGACATAAGGCTGAAACATTTCAAGTGGTTTCATGTCGAAAGAATCTTGGAGTACCCCAGTTTCTTCCAAAGTGTCAGGAACCTTTGCTATTTGAATCTTTTCTGTAGGGAAAGGTGCCAGAGAGGCACTGGGGTGAGCTCTGGCCGGTTCAGGTTTTGGAGAGGAAACAGCTCCTGATCTTTTCTGAGGGACTGAAGAGGGTGAAATTCTCTGAGGCCCTCCAGGGATTGAGAGATCCTCTGCTGTGGATGGACGCAGTGGGATTGGAGTTATTCTTAGAGGGGATTCTTCTTGCTCAGCAGTGATCAGTAACAGCCTTTGCTGTCCAGGGGTAGAGTAGGTTTGTATGGCTGGAGGCTGGTAGGGGGAGAGTCTGGATATCAGGAGGTCCTTGGAGACATCAGAGCCTCCAGGAACAGAGAGTCCTGGCAACTCTCCAGAGGTGGGGAGGACTCTAGCTGTGGAAGGTGGTGTCAACCTTCTGGGGTGTAAGGGGGTTTCTGGTATTAGAGGTGGCAGAGTGTCTCCAGTTTTGAAGAAATGCCAAGGACCAAGGGGCATCTCTGGAGTGGAAGGAGTCTCAGGTTTTGGAAGCTGCCTTCGGGTAGGAGGGACTTCTGGTGTTAGGAGCTGTGTGGGGGTGACTTGTCCTCCATCTGTTAGAATCTGTCTGTAGGTAGGAGAGATGTGTGGTTCTTCAAGCTTCTCAGAGTCAGGAAGAATGTTCACTCCTAGGCCTATCCTAGGAGGAAGTGGGGTTTGCCTTAATTTCTGCATTGGAGTAGATAGAGGAAAATCCTTTAATTGTTGAAGTAGTCTGTCAGAAGAAGGAACCAATGTAGCAGGCTTTTCCAAGGTGAGAGGAATACGAAATGCGGGCTGATACTCAGCGATTCCTGGTGCTTGTAATTGCTCAGGAGTAATGATGTTTGCTGCCCCTTGAACCTTTTCTGGCATGATTAAACCCCCCCATCTCCAGGCCAGTTCTTCAGTGAGCGCGACTTCTAATGCTCCCACCTGCCCAGAGGTAAGGGTGACAGCTGCTGCCTGAGTTTGCTCCTGGGTAAAAATGACACCCAGGTCCTGGGCTCTGTCGAGTGTGATAGTGAACACTAGTGTTTGTGTCTCTCCTGGACCAAGTCGGCCCAGCAACAGGGTCTGCCAGGGTGCATGGGGAGGTTGCAATGCCTGTACTTGCTCAAATGCCTGAGTCTGCCCTGGTGTGAGGGTGATTCCCAACGCCTTGCCCTGTCTCTGTGGAAGTGAAACTTCAAATAGCTGGGACCACTGAGTATTTAGTGGGATTTCAATTGTCTGGGTCTGTTTAGAAGCCACAGCTGGTTTTGGTGTCCAGATAGACTCCGGGATAACAGGAACTTTTAGGGGTTGAATCTGCTCTGTAGTAGGACGGCCCCTCATTGTTGCTGCCTGTTCATGGGTTAATGGAGCATCCAAACCCTGGAATTTCTTCGGAGGAAGAGTGCCCCATTTCTGTAACCTTGAAGGAGTGAAACTGATCCCCAGGGTTTCAGCCTGCTCAGGGGAGAGAGTGATCCCCAGGGCTTCAGCCTGCTCAGGGGTCAGAATGATTCTCTGGGCCCTGGCCTGCACAGGGGAGAGTGTGAGCCCCAGGGCCTGGGCATGCTCGGGGGTGAGACTGCTTCTCCGTTCTCTGGCCTGCTCAGGGGTGAAAGTGACTCCCAGGGCCTGGGCCTGCTCAGGGGTCAGACATATCTTCTGTACCTTGGCTTGCCTAGGGGTTAGAGTGATTCCCAGGTCCCGGGCCTGCTGTGGACTGAGAGAGATCCCCAAGGTGTGAGTCTGCTCAGGGATGGGACAAATCTCCAGGGCCCGGACCTGCTCAGGAGTCAGAGTAACTCCCAAGGCTTCAGCCTGTTGGAGGGTAGGAACAAGCCCCAGGGCCTGGGCCTGCTCAGGAGAGAGAGTGACTCCTAGGGCCTGGGCCTGCTCAGGGGTCAGACTGATCCTCTGGGCCCTGGCCTGCTCAAGGGTGAGAGTAATCCCCAGGGCCTGGACCTGCTGAGGGGTCAGACTGATCGTCAGTGTGTTGGCTTGCTCAGGTGTAAGAGTGACACCCATGGCTTGGGCCTGCTGAGGAGTAAGATAGATCTTCTTTATCTGGGCCTGTTGAGGGGTAAGTGTGAGCCCCAAGACCTGGGCCTCCTCAGGACTGAGGCTAATCTCCTGTGGTGGGCCTTGTTTGGAAGTGGGAGTAATTCCCAAAGCCTGGAACTGCTCAGGGGTCAGGCTGACCCTTTGCTCCATAAAAGTGACTCCCAAGGCTTCAGCCTGTTGGAGGGTAGGAGCTATCCCCAGGGCCTGGGCCTGCTCAGGAGAGAGAGTGATTCCTAGGGCCTGGGCCTGCTCAGGGGTCAGACTGATCCTCTGGGCCCTGGCCTGCTCA